>BMAO01025902.1:0-17193 GCA_019973975.1 Trichonephila clavata | reverse complement strand
AACATAAGGAAAAAAACATTTTTAATGTATAGATTATATGCTACTTAAATGTCAACTATTTATTCTATTACAAGAATAAATGTACTTTTATCGGAATAAAAAAGTAAAAGCATTATGAACATGTCTTTTAGCAACAAGCCATGTTTCATAAAAGAATTTTGACAAGAAATATACCAAAACTTATTACGACTTATTTATATTATTATCTGGATTTACTCTGAAAAGAAACTATTTTATTTTGGGCTCTTTTTTATACGATGTTATGGGAAACTTTCGAAATGTTCATAAAACTAAGAGGAATGAAAGCAATTTGAAATGGAATTCGTATTGTGTAGATATAGAGACAGCTTTTCTTTAGAATGAATTGAAGTTATATCTCCTTCATAGGATGCCGTAGGTCATTTGGACCTAAACATAAATAAAATACAAAAATTCAATCTTTAGACGATTATTGTAGAAAAAATACTTGTATCTTTTTGAGGGCATCAATACTGCAAAAATGTTCCATGTTTTATTGTTATTTTTAAAATTGTTTTGATAGAAAATAATTATATAATGTCTTTATATATTTTTATATGTTTATTAAGAAAGGGTTTACCTTAAGATCAATTAAGGCATCCGACTACCCTAAAAATGTGCATTTTGCCAAAAATTAACAATTTTTAATGATTTTATTTTATAGACCATCTTATTAGCTTTACAAAAATACCAAGCCCGTTTATGTTATTTTTGGTCAATTTTTACTAATTTTTCCCATTTAGTAATAATAATTTATTTTTATCTCTAAATTTTAACATATTTTTCTTAAAATGTACTAAACAAATCTAAAAACACAAAAAAAATCCCCATATCTTTATTTTTTTTAAAAATTGCCGCAAGTAGTAGGATACCTTAAGAAAGCAAGTTTTCTGAAACACAGAAAATGCATCAAAATTATTTGTAAGTTATTTATAAAAAAACTAATAAATGTTTATTTTCTCAATCAATTTTTAATATTTATTTTCAATTATTGTTTTTAATGTTTATTTTTTTAATCAATTCGAAATAGGAAGCTAATAAAAGTTAAAATATATCGAATGGAGATCAATTCGAATAAAGTGACGAATTAAAAAAGAAGTTTGATGTAAAGTGTCTCCTGAAGTTAGCGGTAAAACTTATACATCAAATGTCTGACAAAGGAAAATATTAAGTAATGTTTAATATTAATTGATAACAAAAATTTCAACAGATCACTCATTTTTTTATCCATAGACTGATTTTTACAGTATGATATTTTACGCTATATATTTTAAAAATTTTTAATTTACAAACATTTAATTATGGTTAAAATCGAAATGCCGTCATTTTTAACTCTCACAGTCACTCACAAACTTCTTTAGATCAAAATTTACAAAAAATTAAGTAAAAGCTCAAAAATTTGTGGAAAGTCTTAAAAAACATGAAAACATTTGTCATATACACTGAAGAGCCATTTTGTTATGATCACCACTCTCCTAGGCCAATAAGTTTGACTGGAGACAAAAACGCATCGAACGCTTGGCTGATGCTAAGGTATCTAAAACGCCCACGCTCATGGGTCTTTCCATAGGTAGAGAGTTTAGCGAGATAATTGGAAAAGAAACTGATCTATCCGATTTCGACAAAGTTATGGCTCGGCTAATTGTTATGCCCGACTCCGGGAACATTGATTCCGGAAACGACGTGTTTGGTAGGCTGTTCCAGAGCAAACGTTGTGAGTATGTACCGAAAGCGGTACATGGATGGGGAAACGACAAAACACCATCAGTAGTTTATAAAGTGCAAAGTAGTAATTCCAGAAGAGAGCGGTGAGTGTTATGCATTCTTCGTTGTACCGAAGGACTACAGCTGCTGATATTACCAACAGCTACAACAATGATAGTCCAGCCGTTGTGTCTCAACACACATTGCAACGTATACTGCTGTTTATGACCCTCTAAAGATGGCGTTCAAATCATACTTTGCGCTGACAGGCATATCATCGCTAATGTAATGGGCCGTATTAGCAATCACCATTGGATCATAGAAAATAAAAGAAAGTTGCCTAGTGCGATGAATCACGTTTTTCGGTCAATCACACTGACGGTCAAGTACGAATATCTGATTTTCAACTGAAATCAAGTACCTGGATGCCCCATTGGTCAGATACATGGTGATGAAGACCAATCATAGTGTGGATCATGTTTCATGAGGCTCATCAGGACCCATCGTTCTCATAGAACAATCCAGAGCTCTGTATGCTATGTACACATTATTGCAGGCCAAGTGATTTGTGGCAACAGTGACCTCGGGCGGATGTTGATCCTGAGGTTTGCCACAGGATAATGTCGAATCGAAGGAATATTCTGATGAATTTTAAGTCTTGTCTCGGCTTCAGAACTCATCTACATGAATCCGTCAATGTTTATGGTTCCATCTGAAAAAACCAAATTCGTTCTTCTACGCTATCACCTCGTAATATGATGGAATTGCAGGACCAGTAGTGGTGAGTGCTTTTTTTTGGTACTATATACCTCAAACTATCTATCAGAATCTTGTTAAGTCAATGATTTGGTGGGTGTTGGTTGGTTTTGAGGGCAAAAAGAGGCCCTATTTTCATGTTAAACTGGTGGTTATAATGTAATGGCTCTTCAGTGTATTATTTAATTTGTATTTACCAGAAAGAAAGATCCTAAAAGGTATATATAAATGAATTATTTAATTTAATCTAGGAATATGACGTTTTTTTTTTTTACAATCTTTTAATATACTTAAATTTTTATTACACTGGTGATTCCTTTTATTCGGTTTGTTAAAGTTTAAGAATGAAAAAAAAAATTCTCAGGTATTATAATGTGTTTAAAGTTTGATTTTATTTGTTATTTATAAACAAATTTACTAAATTAACATTCTGTGAGTGAATATCGAATAAGTTATTCGCATTTCTTTTATTTTTATGGATATTAATAATAAACAATGTGTAACTGAATACCTTTAAGGTAAGTCGGTACGTATTGTTTAAATGAATATTTATGATGAGTCAAATCCTGAAACACCATGTAAATAACAATCTTAGAGCCAGTAAAATCTTTATTCATATTTATTAATTTGTGTGTGTGTGTGTTTATCTTATGCTTACTTAATTCCTTTTATATTTATTTAATTCTTTTATATTTATTTAATCTATTTATCGTGTATTAATTTTGTATTTAAAAAAAGCGAACTTTTTACGTTATTAACGAGTTTAACAATTTCTACCAGATCTCATTTTTAAATTTAAATACGTACCTCTATTGAGTAGAACGGTTTATACTTGCTTAGGCTTAGTTACTTTTTTTATTATTATCGTCTAATTTTTACGGACCTAATTTATCTATTGACCTCTAATTTATTTGTCTGTGATGAATGTGAAGATTGTAGAGATAGATTTGATTGAATTAAATGTCGTATCACAACTCGTCCTCGTGTTTAACATCGATGTGAGGGTTCTAGATGTGTTGATGGAAAATTACTTATTCACTGATATAATTGTTTGCTACTAAAAGCTATAATGCTTAAGTTGTCATCTCTTGTAACTGTTCTATGTAAAAAATTTTGGAAGCATTATTTAAATTGTTACTTAATTACGTTTTAGATAGCGTGATTTTATAAATTGTGTATAGATTAACATTTTGTTATATTTCTGAAATGGTCTTAATCATTCTATTAAAATGGTTTTCTGAATAATTTTATGATACCGTTTTAAAAATAGGTACTAGGAATTTGTTAAATTAAATTATTTTCTTCGGAAATCTGGTTAGAAAAATTTAATTACCTATTTCTTCGAAGAAAATTATAAGAAATATTTTGTACAAAAAATGTATCGTGTTAATTATCCTTTATCTTACTAAAGAAATTTACAGTACTTCAGCGTTAATTAAAACAAAATCTTTAATTTTGAAATCATTTTCAAATATATGCTAACAGAAAAAAATGAGTATTGAAATTCGTTTTAATTACATCGCCTTGGAAATTTTTCGATTCATTATTTTATATTACCTTTCAAATATATTTTACAAATAAGTTGTTCTACATTTCATAAAGCATTAATTACCTATAAATTCACTTGTGTGGATTTTTTTATTAAATCTACAATAAAATATATTTATGTTAGAAGTAAATAGTTAGAAAGGCGTTTTTTTATTCACTAAACAGTATTTTTTAATCATGCTTTCTTTTTCTTTTCATTATTATAGTTCATTTAATATTACTGAAAATATCTAGTATTAAGAACTCTTTAACATTAGAATTCATAAAGTTCTTCGTATTTAACTAGCATTCTATTCATAAAAGGAGATTTTAAGCAACAGTTCAAATCGATTTTTATGATTATAAGAGGAGACGCACATACACACTATAGATATATATTCATCATTAAGAAAATTACTGAGAAATATCGCACATTATATTGTCGTAGTCTCTCACTACCCTATGATTGATTAACTCCCCTTTGCACTTATATCTAAATTCGGGTATGTTGGATTCATAATTAACAACTACTAAATTAATAAATCAATATCATTTATTAATCTTTCTTAATAGATAAACACACAAATATTAATCAAACCTTAAGAACAACAAATTACAGTGGAGTGAGATAAGAACTCAATTATGAACGACGGAACACTAACTGAGACTACGGAGAATAACGCATACAATCAAACTACGCATTTAAATCTAATTTATGAAAATCACAGACCTGATATCTTTTTAAGGCAGGATTCCTTAATATTTGAAGGATCTATAGAGCGGCTTCAATCCTTGATATCTTCAGTTACGTCCGAACCGAATTAATGAATCTTTTTCAATAATCTTCCTTCAGCTAACAAACTTCACTTAGTTAAACTAATCTCCTAGAATCACCTTCTTAATCAATCTCGTAGTTAACTCCTCTATCAAAACATGTAGTCATCCTCTATCTCTTCATTTCATTTCTCCCTTTTATATCTTTTTCGAACTCGCTAAACCCGAAACTATCTTGTTTGCATAAGTCACACTTTAGCTCTCAGCGGGGATTGGTTAAAATAAATACAATCTTAAAAGAATTGAGAGAAGGTTAGTGAAACGCGTAAGCACCCGTCACAATATACATGAATATGGAATAAAGCAATAAGCAGCTTAATAGATAATCTCTTTAGGTTTATTTAAGTTTTTATGAATATTAATAATGATGAATGCATTAATATATAAGCAAATATTTGTTTTGAGTTCCAAATCTTCAAACACAATGCAAATAGCACTTTCTAAATGGCCAGTGGATTCTTTCCCACCTGTTGCGGAAGCAGGTGAATAAAACATTTTCCCCATGCAACTGCTTCCGCAACAGACGTACTTAGAAATAGAAATATTCTTTTCGGTTAAATTAGTATTTTATATTCATCTTATATAGTGAGAAAGAGCAATTCCATGAATATTGAAAATGTGATTGGCCACATTCTCAATACAGAAAGGTTGTGCGATAGATACCTATCTATTTACTTAAGCATTATAGCGGATTCATAATGGCACTGCTATGAAAATCTAACATTTTTATGTAGGTGAACAAATTGAAGGTAATGATTAATAAATTATAGTTTAAAAAAAAACTAAAAAACACGCTTTTATACTGAATTGAACTAAAAAGTAAAAAAATAATTCTTAATATAAGAAAAAAATGATTAACGAGAAAATTAATGCCATTGTGGTAAAAGCAGGGGGGTGCTTCGTACTACATTTTTACACTAATTCAGCTTTTCGAAATAGAAGTTAGAAATTATAACAATTGATACATTTATAGAACACCCCACGCTTTTACCCCAATGACATTAATTTTCTCGTAAATCATTTTATTCTTATATTAAGAATTATTATTATTTTTTTTTTACTTTTTAGTTCAATTCAGTATAAAAGCGTGTTTTTTAGTTTTTTTTTAAACTATAATTTATTTTTCATTTTTTAGTTCGAACTACAATAAAAGCGTGTTTTTTAGTTTTTTAAACTATCATTTAATCATTGTTGAATCTATCCTTGAGTTTGATATTTGAAGCTGGACTTACGTGGCTGTGGAATTAGTCTTGCTCTACAATGAATATTAATTAACGGGTCAGAAGTGTGTATTTATTATCTCCGTTTACGGGGCCTCGGATGATTCCCTTATCGTTATAATTGATTCCGTCTCTATAGAACAGGTCAAACAAATGAAAGTGTGTTAAGAAGAAAAGTTCGAATTTTAAAAAAAATTTATGTACCATGTTTTTATAACGGACTAAAAATTAGAAAATTCCTCTCCTTTTCGTTTTTTTTTTTCTTTTCTTTTTTCACATTTTCATGCATTGTCATCCACTTCTGAGCTATGATCCAAATTTTAAGTCTCCAGTTCATCGGAAAGTCATACAGTTTAAAATCAATTACAAAATTCCACCCGGACAGACATGAAAGAAAGCGAGTTAATAAAAACATATTTAGTGTCAATCGTTTTTTCGACTTTTAAACGAATTGTTTTAATGTTAATTAGTATCATCACTTCTAAACGTATTGCTTTATAAAAATAGAAAATATTTAGTGGTTAGAACATAAATTATTATTTTTTTCACATACACGAGCCTTTTTTTTTATTTTCATTTTCAGAAAAATGTTTATCTTATGGTAAGAAATTGCTAACACACACCCACCCTCCACATTCTCAGATACAGAACACTTTTTTTTGTTTGTTTTATTTCTATTAACCGCAAGTGTATTTTATACTTGCATATAATTATCTTTAAATTCAAAACACTCGCTTTTGGGTTACACCTTATTCTTTTAGTCGCTAAATCTGAAATTAGTCGCCAAATCTGAAAATGATGTATGAAATTAGTCGCCAAATTTTAAAGTGCTATATGCAATAAGTTGCCAAATCTGGAAGTGGTTTATAAGTTTGTCACCAAATCTGATTATCCTTATTCCTGACGATCCTGAAAAGGAAAATAGAACAAAATTATGAAATTATTGTATTGTCATCCGGTCCTTGACAAGTTTGCAAAATTTCGAATTAATCTGACCTTTTAAAGCGGGTACAAATTGAGTTCCAATATTCCGTTACATGCAAGTGAAACTTATAAAAGCGTGTTAAAAAGGATAAAAACAGAAGATTCCATTGCAAAGAGATTTGTAACATGTATTTTAATGCCACGCTTTCCAAAAACCCAGACGTGAGAAAAAAGTGTAAAAGAGAACCGCATAAATTCTTCCCATAAATAAAAATATATTTTTCAAAAGCAATTGCAATAAATTTATTCCAGTGACTTTTGAAAGTCAAAAGTTGGCAATCACCCGATGATGAAGAATAAAGCTCTTCGTTTTGCAAAGATATTAAATTTCACAGAATCAAAATAGAACCTGGAGTAAATTTAACACTGTGTGTGTGTGTGAATAGCGTTAAATTTACATTTGAGCATGAAAAGCAACGAGGTAAACTATAGTTGATAAAATTATAATTGAAGATATCTTTATGAACTATTTTAGTGGATTATAAGACCTTTTGATACAAATGCAAGGATTCTGTTTTAAAAAGCAATGTCAGTAAACATCAACTGACAAAAATTCGAACATGCATCAAAATTTAAACATGTTGATTACAGCAAAAATCAAAATCATCTAAGAATTTTAGTTTCATATGGCCACGTTTCGCATATGATGTTGAACTCTAAATCTGAATAAGAGAAATAAAATGGGAAGCATGATTGAAAAAGTTAAGAAAAAGCCTACGTTAGCTGAAAATACGCTATTTATTATTATTTAATTTACTTAAATTAATATTATAATAATTAAATCGACTTTTAGTACATTTTAACTATTCATTTTTGCGTGATTGGGTGGGCAAACAAATCACACAAGTCAAGGGAGAGCAATTATTTTGCCTCAAGGGTCACATGAAGAAGTGGACTATACCAGAGAGCCTTTTTAAAATCATTGCATTCATTAGTTGGCTTTCATCTCAGAAAAGATATAATTTGTACCATACATAAAATCAATTAATATAAGTTAAATAAAATAGTGGCGATTTCATTCAATTTATTTTTACTCTGCTAATTGCATATCATCTATAGGTGTATGCACATTTAGTTTTAGAATTAGTTTAAGGGGGTTCTCAACCATGTGACGGCGTGTTTTTTAAGCATTTTTAGAAAAAAAAATTTTTTACAGCCAGTAAAAAGACAGAACTTCAAGTTTTTTTTTATCATTTATTTATATGTATTTTGAGAGTATGTATATAAATGTTTAGTCAAAAATATCCAATAGAACGTGAGTTATAGCGCACTGAATTCACCCGCCACGAAAAAATGGACGCTCACTTTTTCCACGGTTCCGGCTGTTTAACTTATCTCAAATAAAAAAAAATTAACGACATTTTAATCAATAAGCTTAAATGCACAGAATGGATTATACTCAAATAAAAATATCAAAAATTGGATTTTTAGTAGAACCTTTGAAGAAAAAGTTTCGAATTTCATGGGTTTTTTGTTATGTTTTTGTTATAAAAAATAGAAATATTGCGAATTTTGAAATGATCGTAGTCAACTTGGTGCGTATATATGTGCTGAGTCTACCCTGTAAATATGAAAGCATTCGGTCAAACCGTTCTTGAGATATGATGGAGGAAAGTTTGAAAAACACAGTTTTGAGAAAAACGTGTTTAAAGTTTGTGAAGTTTCATTAAAACAATGAAAATCTTAACTTACATTACGAACAGCTGTTCTTCTAACACCCGCTTCTTTATAACGACTTCGAATTTTAAAAAAACTCCTTTACTATCATATTCTATATATGTTAAGGAAACAATTTATGAAATATTTTTATTTTTTATTTTTTGAACCCATCACATGGGTGAACCCCCTTATGAGACAAATGTATCCTATCAAATTTTTTTACAATTTTTTTTTAAATCGAGTGAGATTGCTTATTAAAATTCTCAACTTGCAAGTTAATGTCAACCAACATGAATCTATATTTACTCTTGTTGATCTTGTTATGCAAGGAAAAGTTTGCTAACAAATATTGTCGAACCATATATATATATATAGATAACCTTTTCTCTATATTTGATTTTCTGACTGCCTTGGTGAGCCGCAAAAAACTCTTTACAGGCCACTATTTGCCCATCTCTGACGTAAGTGAACTTCATGCACATTTGATATATATCTCTCTCAATGATGTACACTTCGAAAGACTAAATCGTAATACTCATTTGTAAGCACTTTACCCTTTTAAACAAAATACATTGGCTTTCTTTTGTTCTTATAACGATAGTTAAAGTTTTTGTGGTACAGTGCAATAAAATATTCCTTTTTTTTCTGCTTCACATTTGTAAATAAATTATATTACATTACATAGTATATATCTTGTCACATTTGTTTTACAGCTGCTGAATTTATGTAATAATTCACTTCTACTCAAGGAATTCCACACTCACTTTGGTCTTGTATGTGATTTTTCTGAATCAACGTATAATGCGCCACCTGTCACGTTCCTTGAGGTAGTGTTTTTTTACTCTACGACTCGTCGTATGATGAACTCGGCGTGCAGACGTCGTTCAAGGTCTTCGGGTAAAAGGAGACGCGTAGTAAGAGAACCCATTCACTCTATGAGCGTGTGTAAATAAAATAGAGCACTCACGACAATCTGTTAACAATTCGGTTATTTTTAGAAATAGTTCGAGCAGCACACACAGCGAATAATATGTACTATGCTCCAATTTTATCTGTTATCCAGTGGATACAGATGAAAGTCACCCAAAACACACAATTTTTTCAATCAGCTGAAAGATGAAATTAAAAAAAACTATATTATTTTGAACTTATAGAGTAAAGTTTGAGTTTGTTTTCGTGACAAATGTTTACAAAGATTGTTAGGTTTCTTTTAACAGTTCTATCTTTTGAAACATGAAAGATTCGCGGCGATCAGAAATTAAAAAATAGCCCTTTGAGCTCGACTTATTCGACGATAAACAAACGAAAATCTGTATCTCAATTTTTGAATATTTCTGAAAAATAAGCATTTGCACTGGAAAATTCTATTCGTTTTTTAAAACAAATTCCTTTTATATGCGTGTAAAGTTCTGCCAAATTTATTCACACTATACTCACAAATATTATGAATAAAATTCTCCATTTAAACTGTAAAATAGCAGGGCTTCGAAAATATTTTTTAAAATGTTCATAAAATAATTTATTTTACAAAAAATCTGTGATATCATGCATGCATAAAAATTTGCGTCAATTTGAGACGTAATTCAGTATAATAGATGCAAGATACAAATCAAGTGTCCCATAAAATTGATGTTCGCGATAAAAAACTGCTATAAATCACGATAAGAAGGTGTGGCTTTAAAGAAACTGATCAAAAGTTAATATTGATCATACCCATTTCGTCCAATAGATTTATTAAGAAAGATGTGCCTTTATTTACTAGACAAGCATGTGTTATCGCGGTGCCATATTAACACATTTTCTGCAATTTAACATCTCGCAACGTGTTTCTGTTGTTTTGCAGGCAAATCCTGTCCAGTACAAAGACGTGTGCAAGTGTAGATGTACATATTTGTAAATGGGCTGGAGAGTGAGATAAGTAGAGTCAAGAAGGGTATATTGACGTCATTCTCGACTAGGGCTGGCAATTTGTTGTTCTGATTATTAGGAAATCGTGATAGGGCAAATGTGACACTACGTCTCGAAATCATTCAGGTGGGAAAACAATACAGACCGAGGCCATCGCCCACAGACAGGCTCCAGTGTCTTCGAATTACCGATCACACATTTATCGTCCTAATAGTAATCAGTTTGTATTAAGAAAATTATGCATGCGAAATTGTATTGTTTTCTTGAACTCCAATTTTACTGGAGATATGCAATTGTGGATTCTGAAGAATAAGAGGAAATTAAAATAGTTTTAAAATAAATGAATTATCCTCACATGCAGGAAGAAGTCTGGGTAAAAATACTGTTTCGGGTAAAGACTGACGAGTTCTGATAAAAAATCTTGCAATTATTTACATCAAATAACAAAAAGATGAGCATGCCTTGGATATAAATAATTTGCTTTCAACAAAATTGCTTCAAAATTTGTAAACATGTAATTAAAACCCGAATACTCTTAAGAGAAAATTCAGAAAAAGGCATGTAAAATGAATTGCTTAAAATTTTTGGTAACAAAGAGAACTTTTGAGCATAGAAAAAATACTTTTTGATTATTATTACTTTTAAATTTTTGAATACGTGACCGATTAGCTTACACAAACAATCCAGTATTCCGCTGAAGCAAATGCAATGTATAAATGAAGATATTTATTCTTTATCAAGTTCAAGTTTTCAAGATTCTGAAATTCAGAGTAAAAAGAACTACCTGTTTAAATTATGTCAAATACACAACTGAAATGAATAATATATAATTTTTTTCGAAACTCTACATTTATTTCGCTTGTAAGCAAATTTTGTTATTTGCAATTAAATTATTATTCACAGCAGTATATAAACAGGAAGCATATATATATATTTCCTCTTACAATACAAGTTTTCATTCACTACTTCTCCCCACGAAAACAAACTGTGAAATAAAACGAATTGTAGCATATAATTTTTAAGAGTCATACTACTTTCTTAGAAATCTTATTTCAAATTCTTGTAATGAGGTAACTTTTTTTAAGGTTCCTCTATCGTAAATCCTATATCGTTCTTTTCTTCTAAATTAACTTGAAAGCCAAAAGCATTATCTAAAACTAAACTCCATCGACGTTTGTACGAGTGAAATAAATTACGATAGGTAATGGGCAGAGAAAAAGAAGAAAAGAGTAAAATCGTGCAGCAGCCATTTAACTCCTGCAATGTTGGAAGCCAAGAAACGCAGTTGCGTGCTCTCACAGATGCTGCGTAAAAACGTAAATAGGAAATTATCATTCTAAAGTAGGATTAACGCTACTATTAAGAGCAAAAATAAGAAAAGATCGCCTCTTCTTTTGTGCTTAAGTCGGCAATACCTTTTCTTCGGGTTTTTTTTATTGGTGTTTTTGTGTTGATGATGAATCTCTGATATATTTCACTTAGTTTTTTGAAAGATGCTTTGATAGAAAGCAGTTTTGAAATAAACAGATATTGCTTTGACAAACTTTATTTTTTTCCTTATCTATATGACGTAACGCATCGAGTCGAGTTATTAACTTAAAAGCGTAGTTTTATTTGAAAAGCAATCGATTATAATTCGTAATTAAAAACAATGTCGCAAAATTTTGAAAAAGTTGAATTTATCACCAGTCGATGTTTTATTTTTTTACATATCTGTGGTAGGTACAAATAAAACTTCTCAAAAAGTTGTCAAGAAAAAGAAATATATTTATAAGAAATGGGTAAAGTTTCTGAGGAAATTCTGATGTACTAAAGCAGTGGTTCACAAACTTTTTGTGCCGATGAACCCCTCTTTACATCACAAACTTAACTTTAAACCCTCAAGGGAATTAACGAAAAAGTTATATAAATTTAACTGTGGTGTCCTGAGGATAAGTGTTAACAAAAAAATAAGCTTTAAGTGATATCTGAAGTAGTATTTATTCAAATCATAACTTTGGCATAAAATATAGAAACACGTTTTTTTTCCAATGGGATGATTATCTTTGTACACTACAAAGAATAATACTGTTTTCTGTTCCAAACAAAGAAAAATTAATTGCATTCACTTGACATATCGAGATCATACGCAAAATATTAAACAACTGTTGATTAAATATACAAATCGTTTGTGAGTGAGTGAATATTAACGTCGCACTGACTAGCAACACGAGGGCTTTTGGCGACGGTCCGCGTAATTGTGAACCATGGTCAAGTGACGCGGACGACACCTGAGCTGGAACCTCCCTCTCCTAACTACTACACCACACAACGGGAGGACGTTAGAGCTCACGATAGATTTAACGTGCATCGCTCCCCTACACGGCGGATCTTTTAGTGGTACTGGGATCGAACTCATGACACGCTAGCCATGATCCGATGCTTAGACCACTTGGCTACTGCGGCCACACAAATCGTTTGTGATGCCATATCTTAAACAAATTGCATGCAGTGGCGAGATTCTGTTCCAATTTAAACCTGCATAGACTACTAACCTGCGATAGGCCCGACTTCCCCGAGCGACGCTTGTCATCCCTTATACTTTATTATGCACTTATTTAAAAAAATGTATTCTAAAATTTATGTTTTTTTACTCTAAGTTTTTTTTAACATGCAAAAATCAATACTAATGAAGATCAACTTTGATAATATTGTACATGGGTTACAAATATTTACTTTATGTTAAACCTTTCATGGACCCCCTAACATTTCCTCCCCCCCCCCAAATAATTTTAATGTTACCCTGCAGTCAGAAGGTCTCCGGGGTCCGTTGGAACAACTTCGGAAATTCTGTTCTAAAGGAATTGAAATAGAAAAAAGCTCCAATTTAAAACATGCAAAAAAATGTCGTTTTTCTAACTGCTTTTTGTTTGAAAAGTCGTGAAATCTATTAATTCAAATACTATATGTGATTCGTAAGAGAGAGAGAGAGAAACGTTCTTTTATTTGACATAAATTCATAAAATGGATGTTTGTTGCAGTTTTTTTTTTTATATATTCCATATATTGGTATAGTTTTATTTAAATTTTTTATACATTTAAAGCATCAACCTAAAAAGAAATCAGCATTCAATTTTTGAATTAACACTGTGCTGCAAAAAAAAAAAAAAAAAAAATTGGGCTGTACGTTGATTAAATAACAATCTATTTTTCTCCTACTTAAAAAAAAGAATGTAGTCTGTCATTTACTAAATTTAAAGCTATATGAATTTCGCAGAATTAAAAGTAGCTAAAAATGAAAAATGTATTCTACAAAATTCTTGAGACAAATTTGTTGAAGAAAAATCAAAACTCAAACTGTTACCAGTGAAATTAATAAAATTCGTAATTTATATATTTTAAAGACCGGATAGAGCTATGTTAGTCTCCAGTTTGGAATTAATTGTCATTTAACATTTTTATAGAATAATTTGATAATTAACATGTTACATATGGGTCATGAATTTTACGGGTGCTTGGCCATTTAGCAAAATCGGTAATTACACGTTTTTTTAAAGAAGCTTTTTCTGTTTATTTCTAATTTTATATTTATACTCTCCAGCACAAATTTACTAATAGTACTTTTATGCAAGCCGCGCTCAAGTGACTGCCTGCAAAAAAGGTAGAAATACGTTTCCCGCATGCAATGTGAGAAGCATCTGGGATTTTTGCCTCAATATTACGTTGAAATCTAGAAGTTTAACTTTGCGGTGAAAATTAATTTTCATAATCATACAGATAATTCAATGAGATGAAGAGCAGTTGGCTGGTTTGAAGCTTGATTCGATTTACTGCAAGAGGTTCTCTAACGCAGATGATAATTGGAGTTTATACTTCGCACCGAAAGTGATATCCAGGTTGTGGAATATATTTCAAACAAGTGTGTTTATAACCAGGAAGCTCAGCCAAGACCGCTCGAGAGCAACGGCAGTTGCATAGGATTTCTACTTGACATTAAGTGCACAATGAGACATAGACAGGCAATAGCTATAGAACTTCTCATGACCTTAGTGCTGCGTCTGGAAAAGGAATTTCCTGCACAAACAAATATATATACGTCTAGTAGAGAGGGCTTTTTGTACTCGGTGTCCAGTGGTTCTCCCCGCTGAGCACATCGCAAAGGAGAACCCGTTTTTGTGAAACCAAGCATATTCTTGGCTCATTAAGAATTGAGGTGTGTTCTTTTCATTGATGAATCGAGATTCAACCCATATAGTCTTTATCTGGAGAGATCATGGATATTGCTGTCATGCTTTTAGCATAAGGGAGATCTACCAATTTAGTGGGAGAGGAATCCTTTTTCTGGAGAGGCTTCATGTTAAGCAGTCGTGCACCACTTCACGTGTTTCAAGCGTTATAGGAATGACGCCCTTGAAGCCTATGTGAGGTTTTTGGTGTTGTTGCAAGCTCAAACTTCCTTTTTGTAGATGGTTATACGAGTCGACACATAGTTCACATTGTTGAAGATTTTATTGAGGAAGATAATGTTCACTGTATGAACTGAGTTGTAAAGTATGCAGATCTCAATCTTATGTAACATGCAAGTCGGCAACCTTTTTTCTGTGGCGCGCCAAACCAGTCTACCAATATGATTCAGCATGACACACTGTAGGACATTTTCAAACAATTCGATTCCCACGATAATGCATGCAGATTTAGAGAATAGAGGTGTATAATATATATTTATAGTTATATTATATATTGATTTTGCATCATTTAAAAATATTTCTGAACAATAAAATAAACAACATAGAGAATATTACAATTTCTTTAACAAAAATAAAAATAATTAAAATTGTATACATGTTGTGTGTATTTTAACATATTTATTAAAATAAGAAATAGACAACATAAAATATAAGAATTTCCTTTCATTATAGTTAAATAAAAAGAAAATTTTTTATGCGAACCTGTGTTTGCAGCGCTCTATTTTCATATCGCAAAATCAGGGGTATAATTTGTTGACTTTCAATTTGATATGACAATTGAAAAATACGTTTGTTTTTTCAATTTTGTTAAAAACAACTTCTTTGCGGACTCGAAATTTTTTTCACATGAGGAAAAAATTCTTACTTATGTAGATATGTAGAACGGAAAGCAGAGTGCATGCAATTTTCTCTCTTGAAACAAAATCCTTCCAACACAATGACATTCAATAATTTATAAAATAGCTGTAAGTTTATCTTAAGAGTTATCTTTCAGATTTTTTGATAATCTCGTAAATGTCCATATCAAGAAGGACCATTACAAATTTATCAACTTTCAACCACTCAAAAATTGACAAATTTGTAGATTAGTGCAGAGTGCACTGAGAATTGTAACGTTGCCATAGGTTGCCGACCCCTGTTTTAGAGGAAGATCTATTGCACCCTGTTATACCCCCTGAGGCGTTAAAGTCTTTCCTTTTGGAAAAATGGGAATTAATTACTTGCCACAAGCATTTCTCGACACTCTCATTAACAGTATAAGGCTCTTTATAAGGCTTATATAGCAATACACGGTGACCACAACGTACCAGATGGATCTTTCTCGAGATATAGTACATCCTAATTTGACCGTTTTTTATACATAACCAGGGACCTCTTAAGGCATGGGCCAACTGGGCCGGGGCCATGGCTTCACCCTCGGTGGGTCCTCGTTTCGTTCTCGATTCTGTCTTAATAATATCATGATCTGGATAATTTTAATGGTCAAGTATTATTCCCGTACATATTCTTCGAAAAACAGGGAATTTCAAACTGCATGTCAACTGGAAAAGTGGAAAGACTGTATTATTATGTGATGACCGTTGTTTATGTCTATGCCCAGGCCTAATATCATAAGCAATCGTTCAATTCATTTAGTTGAGATGAGGTCATTGGTCGAGCCGGTTTGTGCCCAGATTTTTGAGATTGTGCTTCGTGCACATTTATTTGTTTCAAATTACCGTTTGAACGAGTATTTGACAATGCATTCTATATACTGTCTACTTTCAAAGATCTTAGGTAGGGCCTACTTTTGCACGGAGGCCCTGGGCCTCAAAGAGTCTTAAGACGTTCCTGTATGCAGCTTGTAATTCACCTCTCTTAGATATTGTTATGTTGCTATATGCTTCTTCTTGTAGTAATATAACTCCGTGTCGAAATCGTTACAATAAACTGAATATTCTTTTCAGTTATCACAGGTTTTGTATTTGTGACCTTAATTTTAGCACACCAGAGTACATTATCTTGGATTTAATTGTACCATATAAATTGAATAAGAAGAATGAAGAGAAGTAACTATACACTTTATTTTCTTCCACATCGCTATCTTTTTAAAAAAAATCATAGACAGTATTTAAGACTTTACCTCGGTCTTTACTTCCAGTAATGTTAAAGATATTTAATTGATAATAAAATAAAGAGTTAACAGATAAAAAATGTTTTTATAAAAATGAGATTACGATTTATGTATGTAATAATACGTAAAACAAGTAAATATTTTAACCATTTTTTTAAAAGGGGAAACGAAATTTAATTACAGTTTCTGTAAGGAAGAAAGGTTTACTTTCAGAAATCTTTTGTCACGCGCGGTCTTGTAGTAC
>BMAO01025901.1:0-16149 GCA_019973975.1 Trichonephila clavata | reverse complement strand
TTTTTTTCAGTCAGGCGGCATACATATGACAACATTGCTTTTATGCTCCCCTAACGGCGAAATTATTTAGATTATGAATACAAGTTGCATCGTACAATCAAGAAAAGTGATAAAATATGTGAATCATCCAAGGAGGGGGGGAGGGGCAAATTATATATATGCAACTCAGAGCGATAATGCACACACACAGAATTCGTAGTCTGATGTTTGCATCTGTGAAAACAAGGTGTAGTGAAGAAAGTGCGTAATATTTCGATATTTTTTTTAATTGGAAAGTTTGTTATTCACATTGTATTTGCATATCATACAGTAGTATATATTGTTGGTATCTGGACTAAACACTATCGAAAATTTTTTTGTTGGTAGCTGGATTAAAAAAATTAATTGATTTCAAACTAACTTTAAAAAGTTTTCAAATGCCTTCAATAGACTGTGCTTTGCTTAAAGAAAAATTCCTTTAAAAATAAACGATTAAAAATCACATTTTACTTTTAAAAACAGCAGAATTGTTGTATTCGAATTAGTTTTTAAGTTATGTCAGAATTTTGTTTCAAAATATTGTAATATATGGTATTACAAGCTTTTGATTTCTTCAATACGCGGTGCTTTGCTTAAAGAATAATTCCTTTAAAAATAAATTATTAAAAATAATATTTTATTTTTTTAAAAAAAAGAACTTGTATTCGAAATTAACTTTAAGTTATGTTAGAAATTTGTTTAAAGAAATTTTTAATATAATTACTAAATATAATAGTATTACAAGCTTTTCGTATTTGCATGATATAGTTGTAAAAAAGAAAATGTTATTCCCTCAATATTAGTGTTGTTTGTGCAAAATCAGAGTGAGAGACCCGAGACAAATAACACAGACACGCATATAGTAAACTATTTTTATTTCATAAACTAACTTATTACAATAAATATTGTATTACATATAATAAGCAAAAGAAGATACAAGCACTATGAATTTACATTTCAATAGAAACATTTCCGTAGGCTAAACATTCAAATTGGTTAACCAAATACATTTTATCGTAGAAAACTACTTAAGCTTATTTTGTTTTGTTTTATTGTTGATATGATGTGATTTTTTGAAATTATGCTTGATTGCTTACTTTTTATCAAGTGATCGTTTTTTAATACATTTAAATACATATCATGGTGTAAAATATTTTGCACAACAGTTTTCTTAGTTCTTTTGCAGTTTTCTTATTTTCTTTTCCAAATATATAAGAATACATCTTTGGTCGTAGGGCACAAAATTCAGTTATAGGAATACCTTTGGTTTCATCCTTTAGATATCCCAATAAGGATTGATATTTTTTCGAATAATACCGATGAGATGCATTATAATTGGAAAAGTCTACTAGATTTTCGAATTTATTAGCCAAATCATCGTAAACATCTTCAGTCCATATTTCTAAACTTAATGAATCAGTATCTGTGTACAATAAGTTTACATTTTCTTGGTAAACAGGTTTCAAAATATCATAATATAATGTAAACATATATAGCTTACTAACTCTAGCACTGAAAAACCTACATATATAGGTTGATTTAAATAAAGGTTGGATTTTAAAAGCTTAAATAAGGCACAATGCTCATTTATAATTGAAAAACTTTCTAAGTTGCAATCTGCTAAATATTTTTTACATTGTTTTTCATTTAATGCTACTTTATATTACCATGTTTTCTAATGTTCATGCAAGTGCGTCCGAAAAATGCGTTATTCATTAGCTTAAAAAAATCCTTATCGAAATTATTTGCCGCATTCATTCTTTTATCGTTATTAAACATTACATAGGATTTTAACCAGTTAGACTGTTTAAATCTAATTATTTTATGAGTTTTTTTAATTTTTAACCCATGTTTAATATAAAATTGTAAGTTTAAATAATGAACTACATAGTTTTTTTTCTCATTGAATGTATTTAAAAGTTTCTTATTTTTTTCATTAATTTTTATATTAAGTTTTTCACAAATTTTCTTTTGATAAGGAGAAAGCATATCATACATAATTGATTCATGTTGAGGAGCCATGGGAAAGCTATTATGTTTTGAATGAAGCTCGGGTGGATAAAAAAGATCTACTTCTAATATATAACCAACATTTGAATCGGAACTTACTGACATTAAATCGAATTTATCGATTTCTTTTTGATTCAAAAATCGAAATTCTGACTCAGGTAAGTTGTAAAATGCCATAGCAGTCCCATACAAATTATTTACATCTAATGATATTATGAATTTAGATGGTGACATTTCATCAAAATTATCTAGATATTTATTGTTTGCCTTCGAATAACGCTTTGACACTAGACACATTCCTCCACGAATTCCTGATTCTAACATTAAGTACATATTTATGTCAGTTAGTAATTCTAAAGTAACATTCGTTTTCTTAATTCCAGCACTCCATGTTAAACTAGGAGTTGTATAGAAATGAACAGGATCTAACTCAAAATAATCCATACTTAATGTCCGAAAATTTTCAAAAACTTCCGCAAGTAAAACAACATCTGTATCCAAATATAATTTTAAATAATCTTTAAAACTTTGACATTGAAATTTAGAAAATATAAATTTTGCAAATTGATATTCCTCCTCTGATATATTTTCATTTGTTATATTATTGAAAAAAGCATTTTTAGGAGGAAGTTTTTTCTCTCTTAATGTATTAAAAGAATCAAAATAACTGTATGGAAATACACCTTTACGTAATAAATATTTCCTGTGTGTATATGAAGAAAAAAGGAATCAAATATAGGAAAGTCATAGTTACTTTGCTTTAGGTTTTCTATTAGTGTACTTAGTTTAGATGGAAGGAATAAAAAGCTATCAAGAAATACTAAATTATCAATACTAAACGTCATGGCACTTTTGAGAGTTTACAGGAATAATTTTCAATTTCTTTGCTAAGTTACTAGAAATTTCTTTCAGAATCAAATGGGAATCATACCCTGATAAATTATGCATTACTACTGGTAGGAACTGAGTTACTTTATAATTTAAGTTACATCCTTGACAAGCGTTTCCTAATAGTTTTCCAGTAAAATGATCATGATTTCTTACCTTAATACATCCTTTTGAAAACAAATTTCCACACAGATGACATTTATTCTGAGATATTATCTCGTTTTTTTTCATGGGAATATTTATCTCCATATATTTTAAACTGCTTCGGAAATAGTTTGTAAACTTAATACTAAATTTGAAATGACATCTGTACCGGTGTAAAACTTGTGGTAAACTATGTTTTTTCTGTCATCAATAAGTAAGATAGAGTATGCCGCAGGACGATGTATTTCAGTTTGCATGGAAAAGGACTCATGATTATAGGGCTCAGCAGAAAAAACTTTTTCAGTAAAACTTTCAATGTCGGCATACACACAAAATTTGTGAAAAAACATTTTCTGGAAAGAATTGAATTTCAAATATTTTTGGTAATTACTAGGTAATGTAATTTTTTGAGGTTCATTATGTAAACATCTTTTCATATGAGCATCCAATGAACTTTGACGGGCAAATCCTGTTAAACAATTCTTACAAAATTTATGTATACCACGTTGAGTGTGTAGCAGTTTATTAAAATTTTTTATTAGATAATAATGATTTTATAAAGTAAGAGATTTATTTCTTTATAAATATTCAGCTTACTTCTATATATAGGAAAAACTTCCTTTTCATAACCAAAAACATTTATTGTAATTTGATTTCTTTTTCAAATTTTGCTATATCACTCACTTTAACAGGAAACGTTAAAAAATTAAATGATAGATATTTTAAATATTTTTTTGTATGTTGATTCTAATGATTTATTGTATTTTTGAGGGAAAAGCCCTGCCAAAACCGAATATAGAAAGCACATATTATTTTCACACCGGACATTGAGCAAAGATTTTTTATTTTTTAAAATTTGTGGTAAATTAATCTGCTTACATCCGCCTCTTATTTCATTATAATATCCTACATGTAATTCAATAAAATCGATGCTTTTTACTGACCACCCAGACCCAAAATTTAAAAAATCCTCAATTTTTTCAAAATTTTTGTAATTGAAGAATTGATTTTCTCATCGACTTCATGTATTGATAACAATCTTTCTGTATTTGAGTTAAAATAAAAACTATGATTAATTAACTCATCATCTTTTCTTTTCTCAAAAGTAATATGAAGAGAAATAAAAAATCTTAATCTAACATTCCTTTCTTTTAATACATTACAAATTTCATTTTTTGAATCATTTAATGCGATTATAGGATCAACAGTTTCAGATAGGTTTTTCCGATATGAATTAACGAAATTTCTAAATGCTTGAGACTTTAAGTAAAACATTTTATTACATAAATTTTAATTAAATGAAACTCTGAATAAAACTAGAACAAAGTAAGTCTGAATAAATTCTTTCAGCTATCTATATCTCTATATATAATTCATTTTATGCAATAACATATTTATAGATTAGCAACACATACACACAGATATATATATATAAAGTAAGTCTGAATAAATTCTTCTAGCTATCTATATCTCTCTATATAATTCATTTTATGCAATAACATATTTATAGATTAGCAACACATACACACAGAATATATATATATATATGTTACCGGCAAAGTATGAAATGCCGGCATTCTATAGAATGCCTAGGCATTCTATACAATGCCGGACGTTTTTAGGCAAAGTATGAAATATGAGATTGATTACATACTTTGCCTAGGCATTGTATAGAATGCCTAAAGCTATTTAGGCAAAGTATGAAAAAAGGTCATGATAAGGATATCATATATCAATGACTTACATTCCTAAAAGTGCAAATGGTTATTCTGACAAAATAATGAGACTGCCATTAAAAAATTATTGTTAAATTGTGATTTCGCATATACTTGGTATTAAAATTCCTTCAGAAGTTCCAAGTTGATAGAAACCATCCTATTTCTCACTCATTACAAGTGCCAATATATTGGCATTCGGAAAAAAAATCAATGTTTTGTATTACAATACCTTTTTTTAAAAAAAAATAATTTTCTGTTTTTTCTGGCAAATTTCACGTAAGGGGATGTACAGTTCAATATCATAACGAGTAACATTTTTGTATTTGGTTGAAAGTTCTTTCAGAATTCGATCATATCCCCAGAATCATGATATTAATTTTGCTCTTGGCAAATTAAATTCCTAGAATAAGCTCACATCGTCAAACTGGGTGTCAAAATTACCGGAGGCAATTGGTATCACTTACATGATGTCGCACTAAAAAGGAATACCAGCCCTGGAGAATGTACCAGGTCTGAAAATGGTAAAAATATGAATCTGCATCCCCATTACGAAAAAAAAGAATCCGAGACGTAATACTGTATAGCAGTTCTTCCCAACAGTTTTCTCTTCCGGACCAGTCAACGTTTGATAATTTTACGGCGGCCCGCTGAGGGTGGGACGTTGATTATTTATATTTTAAATTGTTTTGATTTTATAATTTAATTGTATTTAAACATGCCTTCAGAGTAAAATTCAGTTGCACCAAAAAATAATTATAAAATGATTTCACATAAATATAAAGTGATTTCCATGAAAGTCGCACAAACACGAGAAAAATACACCCCAGTAAATATAATGGAAATAATTTAATGCTCCTTGAGTGACCTGATACCCTTTGATCCACGGAACAAGGGTTGGGGACCACTGTTTTATGGTGCTGACGCTTTTCTTTAACAGTTTAAATGAGTTTACTTCTATTTTCCGCCAACATCACATCATAGCTATTCAGCAACCAATAGTCCCTGGGTTTCTTCTTAGTAGTCATTTTAGCATTTTTTACATCAGTTATTAACTTCTAGTAAGTAATTTCAGTTAAGAAAAAACCTTTTTTTTGGATCATCAACTCGAATTTTAGGCAACTAACCGTTGAATAGTTGTTTCATGTCTATGGACCATGGGTCGGCAACCTTTTAGCTGTTGCGTGTCAAACCAATCTACCAATATGATTCAGCGAACCACACAGTAGAGCATTTTTGAAACAATTAAAAAATTTACAAATTTGTTGAGTTTTGCAAAGTGCCACTGAGAATTTTTCCGCGTGCCACATGTGGCACGTGTGACATAGGTGGCCGACCCCTGCTTTAGACCATGTCTCATTCTCCAACACTATAGCTTGCTTCTCCATTTTCACGTAGCACAGGAAGAAACCAATTTTTTGTTGAACAAGTTTAAGTAAAATTGAGTATTTTGACATTTCCGAACAAACAGCAATGTACAACTAACAGATTCTGAGCCTGAGATACTCGTTAAAAGTTTTATATCTTGCCAATTGACAATTTTCGAAATGAATCTGAGATGTATTTCATACTTTGCCAGTTTCTCATTAGGCATTCTATAGAATGCCTAGGCAATGCGTGAAATAGGAATCATTTCATACATTGCCGGCTAGATTTAGGCATTGTATAGAATGCCTAGGCATTCTATAGAATGCCGGATTTCATACTTTGCCGGTAACATATATATAAACAATATAAAAACTTCTTCACTTTGAATATTTTTTTACATGTTTTTCTAACAAATTTATTCCTTCTACAAGATTTTTTAATTCCCCAAGGGGGATGTTTATAAATTTTTTCCGAGAAGAATCAATTTCTTTTTTTGAAAAGCTTATATAGAAGGACTTACGAAAAGATTTTATTTCTGCAGCGAACCCACTGCCTATGTATACGGAGAGCGGGGGTATCTCTTCTGCAAGTCTCAAGTCCTTGCTTATGACATAGTCATATTTTTCTTCTTCTTTTGATGCTTCAAAGCTTTCTATTGCTCTGGGAGAGTTTGCTTCAAAGCTCCAAGGTCTTCTATTTTTTTGCTGCCGAAGAGGCTATTTCTATCATCATCATTTATTGATTCTGAAAATAAAGATAATTCAAAATATAAAATTTCATATGAAAGATTTAACTATTTATGCATGCATTTTTTAAAACGTTCCAAAAACACTTCATGCATTAGAAAAGAAGAAAAAAATAGGAAAATTAAAAAATGTTACTTAGATTCAAAATATAATATTAAAATACACTTTGTAAGAATATTAAATAAGCAAAATAATTCAATATAAGGTTTACTTACCAACATCGGATTCACTTTCGGATCTTACCAATCTTTTTTTCGCCGTTTTTATGTTTTATGGAATCTGGAAGCCAAGTTAAAATAAATAAAGTGGATATAAAAAAAATAAAATACAATTTTTTTAATTATAAATGCATTTTTTTTAGTTTTCTCTTAATCAGCGTTTTCATTAGTTATTTTATTTTATGAGTTATAATTTGTTAAACTAAAATAGACAAATGTACTTAGTTCTTAAGTATTTGTCTTGAAAATATGGTTAAGAAGTAACAATTTGCTTAATTATTCTTTAGCAATTCTATAGCTTAGAAAATCCGACCAAAATTAAAAAATATATTAAATTTAGTTAATGCATGCATTTATTTTAAAAATTTATCTAATTATTATAAATATTTATTTAATAGCTGGACTTACTCTTTTCATTTTCAGAAATATCAAGCTTCCTTTTTTTATAGAAGCACCTTCAAGAACTATAAATGAAGAGAAAAAAAAATATTTTACCTATACTTTAATTAGTAATTATTTTCTTTAACGTAAATTTATGAATATAGAATGTAGTTAGTTAAATATCTTACTTGATAAAGACATTGGTGAAAAGGAGTATCAAATAATCTTTGTAAGTCAGAGTTCTCTGTCGACTAATTTCTAAAGAAAATTTTTAACAGTATATAATATCTTTTTTACACTTCATCTAACTTAAAACAATGTATGAGATAAAATTGCGCAGAGTATTTCTTACCTCTAACTTTAGGCTTCCTTCGTGCAGGCAAACAGTTTTTCTCGATATGTGAGTGTGAATGTATCCTGAGTATTTAAACCCAACACGATGAAGGCCATTTGTTAAAAGTAGTTTCTATAAATGGTTTTTGAACTCGATAAGACGTAAATTATTTAAATTATTACGTAGGAGTTGTCATTAAGTAGGAGTTGTCGTAGGAGAAGTCTTTAACTTTCAAAGGTTAAATTCTAATAATCAGTCCATTTACGGAGATATAGTAGGGAGGGTTAAGTGGGAGATAAGAAGTTATAACCTCTTTCAAGGATCCTTGGTTAAGAGGCTGTTTTTGAAGAGATGCAGTGCAACAATTAAAATAGCGAAGGAACAATCCGATTATGAATATTATAAAGGGAGTAAAGAGCAAAGAGTTTAAGTGTGGTAGAAAAAACATAACACCCTCTCGAGGCTAAACTCCTTACACTTCAAGGATCTTTTTGAAAGATACAAAGTATAAAAATTAAAATAACAAAAAAACAATCCGATTAGGGATATGAAAAAATTAATTTCTCTACTCACTTAAACTTCTTTTAAACGTGTTGAGAATGATTAAAAAATTTTTTGAGAAGTATTGCTAGCATCACTATATGTATAAATAAATTGTAATAAGAGAAAATATGTTTAATTTATGAGTCTAATATTGAAAAAATGGATTTTAGAGCACAGTTCTTATACATGTAAAATAAGAAACAAAAATAAGACAAACATTTTGTAACATTTCTAATAATTTTTATTGTTTTCCTTTTCAATTACAATTCACTTTTTTGTTACATTTAATCAGATGTTCTACACAGCATACATTACATAAGACTCATTATAAAAAAGCATACATTAAATACAGTGTAAATGAAATATTATTTCGTCGTCGCTTAACACATGAAAATAAGCAAACTTCGCTTCAAAATTAGGAGAATCAGGAACATCGCTCCAGGATATTTGCTTCGATGCTAGCACTGGCTCTAGAATATTTTCAAATAAAACCTTGAGTGATGAATACACTCTGAATTTCTCGGTAGGATTGCATCTTGTCAATTGACAAAAACCAAATCGCTTCTTTTCTGTTTGTTCTTCATGAAGAAATCGTACTATTTCAGAGTTAGTCAAAATTTTGAAATAGACTATTTTTAAAGGCTCATCAGTATTTCGATGAATATGAACACTTTCTATGCAACTCACAATATCCACATAAAGCACATTGTGAATATAAAAGTATTCACGCTCACAAAATGGATCTGTGATTATATATCCAAACTTCTCCATGGCTAGCGTTGATCTGAATCTGTAAATACTGTTTTGATTCTGATATTTTGTTCATACTACGACTGCTGGCAGCGAATCTTTCTTCTTGAAATATTTTAAACTTTCCGTAATTTTATCAATGTTTCCAGAAATCATTGCAGAATGTATTTCTGAGTGTCTAAATAATTCATCTTTATTTTTTTTTTCCTATTATTTCTTATTATTTTTTATTGTCGCACTTTGAAACGATTGACAATACTGATTGGAAGATTTAATAGTTGAATGATTTGCTAATTTAAATTGTGTATGCAGGAAACGTGTCACGATTCGTTCATTTTCACAAACATTTGTTTCTGTTAATTTAAAAATAGGTAATCCACGATGTGTATGCCAGAGAAAATACAAACAAAAAAGTCCACATGACATAGTTCTGGATGTTGTAAAACTTTGGAATTCCATTCAAGTCGGGCAGAATTTTGATCTATGAATTTTTTAATCTTCCCTATTGGATAGGTTCCGTAAGAACAAAAGAAGATACAAGTTTGATCGTTATCAAAATACATAGCTTGCCAATGTTGACCTGTATTCATAGATGAATCTGTATTCACGATAAATGACTGGTAATGACCTCGCCTTTCAGGAAGGATATCACTTGCAAACACTCCACCAAAGGTTCTCTTAATTTTATAATCACTATGTGCTAATCTTAACAATGTTTGAGTGTCCATAATGCTTAATATTTTAATAGTCAGTGAATATGTTTCTGCTTTTATCGATTTCAATAAGTGATTGCATTTCCATATAAACTAATAATGTGAGTGTTTCCAGAAGGTCTTCATCAAATTTTAAATGAACTGATATGTCCCCGCTTCGAGCTACATTCATAAATGGATCACTTGCAGAAAAATCTTGTGTAAGATCAAAAACATACAAACATGTGTTGTTTTTGTATTCCTCACGTGTTATATTCGTGTTATTTTGAGCAAGATCCGTGAACAGACTTAAATAATTCCGTGCAAACAAATTATTTTTATAAGAAGGAGTGTAAGCTGACATTGGGATCTGAACTCCATTCTCTGATAAGGAAATATAACTCAGATTATAATTCTTGAAATTGAAAGGATTTTTTTGGAAGTCTCCGTTAAATGCAGAGTTAGACACTAAGCCTAGTATCATTCGTGAAGGCAAAATTCCGTTTACAGCGTTTGGAATTATAACACTTTTATGTCCAGAACTCAGAGTGAAAGTTTTTGTTCCGATTCTCGTGAAAGGCATCTGAACTAATGACTGTTCTAATGCCTTTTCATGTCCAACCAAAATTGAGCTCGAAACATCGCACTTTCTGATGAAGAGACTTATATTTTCAATCTGAAGTCGATAATTTCCACTTTTAGCTAGAAGAGTAAATTCGTCTTTTGCTTTTTAACAAACGCACCCTTATCGTCGTTCACTAATTAGGAGACGAGGTTGTGTTCCTAAGTCTGTGTGAAGAATTCCGCACATATCAAATATCTTGCCTTCTTTAACATGGTCCAACCGTTCTTTTAAAACCCAAATTCTTTCCAGTAGCTGTTAGATCTGTATCATCAAATTCCTCAACAGTATCCTTGTAGAACAAACCCGCGCGCAGGAAGTTCTTTTGTGATGCTTCTGAGTGAAACAAAGTGCTTTGAATGTATGCTTTATAAGCATAGTTACTTTCAGAAGAAATTTGGCGATCATTTAGTGAGATGTGACATTCGGAGAACATAGTATTCAAAAGATAGTTGATAGGTCCACATTTATCGTTTGCTGTGAAAGCTGATCCATCCGA
Source organism: Trichonephila clavata (assembly GCA_019973975.1). Lineage (NCBI taxonomy): Eukaryota > Metazoa > Arthropoda > Arachnida > Araneae > Nephilidae > Trichonephila > Trichonephila clavata. The sequence continues at coordinate 5,221 of BMAO01025901.1, read as the reverse complement.
TTTTAGAATCTTTGCTTGAACGTTTAAAAAGGTATGCGTCAAATCAAAATATGCGTCTCCTAATCCTGTTATTTGAAACTCGATTGTATTGCTGTCCGAAATGGAAGCAACTGATGTATTTCTACAAAACTACTATGATTTATTGCTAACTGATTTTTTCAGGTACAAATAAATCGAGTTCAGACTTCGTACAGTAACATTTCTCCATTTTAGCCTTTAAAGCGTTGAAAATATGTCTGTTGAATTCAATTTTCTTCTCTTCGAGTGTTTTTTTCGCTCCGGTTTTTTCCTTTTAATACCTTTTCGGATTCCCCCTCCCTTTAATTTTCGGAGAATATATGTTGTTATTTCTCGCCCAGATTGGCGCAATTGATCTCTTGCCGCGTTACGAAATGACTTCCCTTGTGATACTTCCTCAACAATATATTGCGACCAGATGTCAATAAGCGTTTACCTAAATATTTCCCCGCTTGTATCATCAGTGGTAAGGCGTATCGACGCAAATTACTGAAAAAACCATATCCTCGTTGAATGGGGAAATCAGAAGAAAAAATATGGATCACCTTTTCCTATTTGATTCTGATAATATTCAATGCAGTGTTCAGGTTGTAAAATGCGACCGCGCATCGCCATGATTGCTTTTAACTATGAACACCAAGAGAATGTGAATGTTTTTATATTATTTTCTTCTTGAAAGAGAGCACCATATTTGTTTTACCCGATATGAATTTAAGGGAGTACCGCTACTCGTGCGCATTTGAATCTCAATTACATCAAAAAACTGCTTCTTAACTCTAAAGTACAAAGGAACTGTAAAGTGTTATTTAACAATTTGATCACTGTTCTCATTGCCTACTGGAATAATTTTTAGAATAGACGCTGATGAATCTCCCACGAGAGACTCAGATACAATGTCACAATACACGTAGATTTCTGTGATGCCTGCGCGTAACTCTAAAGGGTATTCAGATTTATAATCACCATGAGTAAAAGTTTTTTGAACAAATCCCAACAAATCTTTGAGTCTTTCTCCAAACGTAACAAGAATGTTTTCAGGAACATGTAATCTCACTCGCGAATCTGCTGTCAACTGTAAGAATATAAACTTGAATTCTTTAAATAAGTCTTTTGCGCGGTGATACATTCCGCTTGGAATGAAGAACGTTTCGGACTTAGTTTCTTTACGAGTAGTGGGAAAAACTTTATAAACGATCACGTCAAATGATTCATCTTTAATGGAACTGGCTGGTTGAGTATAGAGAAATTCTATTTTTAATTGTTCTCCTCGAATAACATATACATCATCAGTTATATTCAGAGCAGTCATTAGTTGGGGACAGGAATCCTGTTTGAATTCAATGTTAACATTAAACGGCAGTGAGACTATAATTTGTCCATTGCTTTTCAAAAATTTCACATCATTAAGTCCGACATCGAGCAATTTTGAATTGATTTGTTGCAGTAAATCTCCTTCATCTAATTTTATTTCATAGGTCTGGTCTAAAATTGATTCTCTTGCAATCAAATTAATTTCCTGATTTTTGAAAATCTCTTTGTCAGGAGTGTGATAATTTCTAATAACTGAAAATCCTTCTGGGTTATGAGTAATTAAAAGTCTTTGTTTGGATCTACAAGCAAAAGTTTTAATAGCTGATGTGACAATCCAATCCCATCCTCGTTTTAATTCCATTTCAATTTGCCTGTTATTTTTTATTAAAGTAAATACTAATGGAGGATCGATGAAAATTTTTTTCACATTCGCATTGAATCCTGCCACAAAATCTGCATGATCATCGTTGTAGAGAGGAATGTCGAATTTCAGTAAAAGTGTTTCGGTTTCAACGTCTATTTCCCTCTGAATAGAATAAAAATCATTATAGCCAGGCTGAACTGTAAAGTATTTTCCTGGAATGGTCGCTTCCGATAAACAACATTCCCATTCACCGTTTAAAGTAATGGGTCTGGCTAATTTTGTTCGAAAATGATCTGGGGTGTTAAGGGGAAAAACCTTCATGCTAGAATTTGAAGGCAATAGGATGTGAAAATCTGTCATGTTTTCAGCCATTCTGCTTTAATCCAAGAGTTAAACGAATCATCAAAACCAACCCACTTCACCAGCAGTTGACGAGAAGAGCCACGACCCTTCGTGCGAATAATTTTTTGATTGCCCAAAAATCGTTGCCAGTCTTGTTTATTTTTTGTAACTCTTCTGCATAAAACCGACCCGCAATTTCTTTGCCCGACAGATCTTGTAAAACGTATGTGGGAGGATTTGTTGGATATCGTTTGTAAATTGTAAACGTTTCTTCTGTCCAACCAGGTAGATAGCCTTTTTTAAACACTTTACGAGCTTTTGAAATCCTCACTACATCATTCATCAAAAAGCGAAACTTGATTGGTGAACTTATGTTGTACAAAGACTTATATATCAAGGGTTCATCAGCTTTTGTGACGTTAGCAGGTGCAAATCCATGACTTCGATGTACTGAATGGTTGTAAGAATCAACTAAATGTTGTAAAATATCTAAATATTTGTATGAATTTCGATATGTAAAAACTCTATACATTCTATTTTTTTAACGTTCTGTGTGCTCTTTCTAAAATAGCACATTTTGCTTCACTTTTTGTTGAATAATGGTGTACTTTACGTTTCTTAAACAGAGCACTAAGTCTTTTGTTGTAAAATTCACTACCCTTATCGGTTTGGATATTCTTAGGTTTTACCTCTTTAAAGATTTTACTGAAAACCTTAGCAATTGTGTTTGCCTTTTTTATCTTTAATCGGATAGACTCTTAAATATCTCGACATTACGTCTATAATAGTTAAAATATATCGATAGCCTTTGTTAAAGCGTGACAGTTTTTGTAAATCCACCAAATCGCTTTGCCATAACTCATTCACCCCGTATGCAAAAGTTTTTCGTCTTTGAAATTTATAGCGCACAGGAAAATGAAGTGAATAACAATCCTCTCCTGAAAGAAAGTTTTTAACCCGACTTTTCTTCAAACCACTGGCTTCTGTCAATCTTTTGACTCCTCCAAATGAAGCTGGTTCTTAGGATCGTAGTAAAGCTTTTTCAATCTTTCCACGTCGTCCAGTTTACTGGTTGAGTTTTTTGTGATTCTGGTGAACTCTCTTGATTTGAGAGTTTTCGCACATCTTTCCAAGTTGTCCACTTTTTAGGACGAGTTTCACTCGCTTCCGGTGCGTTCTCACCATTCGAGAGTTTTCGTAATCGTTCTGCGGTTAATTTTTTAGCTCTAGTTGATTCTGGTGTTATTGCTGAGCTAGATTCTCTCTCTTTCCATTTCGGATCCATTTGTGAGAGAAGTAGCATGTCTTTCACATATTTATTACCAATCCACCCTAAGGGTATGTTTGCATCTAAAATTCCTGCAAAAAAGTATTAAACCGGTTGGGGGGTGGCTGACAGCCTTTTCATTTCTCATTAAATAACTGAATAAATCAATTCCATTACTACGGTATTCTATTTTCCCGTTCCTTTGCAACTCGTTCATATCGTTAAACATATAATTAACCTCTCTAAGCTTCTCCAAAATAGGTAAAATATACTTCTTCCTAGTTTTTGGAATTGTGTAAGCAATATATTTTGCAATCATGTTCAATTTAGAAGGAGCAGGTGAGGATATTTCTTGCTCCGCTTCAGTTTCTTGCAAAAGCTCCTTAGGAATCTCAAATGGCTTCTGTGGAGGAGGTGGTTGCATCAAACGCTGATATTTTGGTATCCAGTGAGATAATAGTTTGGCTTTCACGTCATCTGGTGTTTCCTCTTCATTCAATAACTTTGAAATATTATCCTCAACTCTAATTTCTGGTTTATTAAGTTCATAGTATTCAGACACAAGGTCTTGAGGAACTAATGCCATTTTTCTAGCCATTCTATCAAATTCGTTTTCCTATTGATTTTCCCAAAAGACCACCAACAAAGCTCAAGACAGCTGGAAGAACGAGAGGTAAAAAACCCCGGTTTGATTTGTGGTTAATAACTTACGCTTTCGAGCAAGAGATATAATTTTGTCAGCTAACTGGCGAATGGTTCTCTTGTAGCGACACAATCGTTTGACATTTGCTTTCGGGACGTTACCTGCTAATACATTTTGACATATTTAGCACAGTGTTTTTATCTGTTCGTTGGTGGCGCTCTTCAATATAGCATTTCTTTGTTGAGGATTCGCAGCAGATAAAACATGTAACAAGTGCAAGTGTTGTCTGATTCGATTCATCTTTCTTCTGGCACAAAAACCCAATTAATACCTTTTTGATCTGGAAAAATAGATTGTCGCAATCTCTGTTCTTCATCCGTCGTTGGAAAGCAATCTACCAGTAAGAACTGATATTTTTCTGCCGTTGCCTTTTTATAGGCATCCATGAAAAACTTGGAATGGTTAGGGAACACTTGCCTGCCAAAGCACGCAATTTAGGATTGATCTCTGTTATTTCGAAAGATTATTATATAATGTGCATTCAGGCTGATGTCTCTGGCAACTCTAACACGAGGAAAAATATTCTGTGTTATCAAAATTATACTAAAATTTTTATGATGAGATTCTACAGTAAACATTTGTGATATCTCTGACGACAAATTATTCATAAGATAATCAAGAATCAAAAGATCAAATTTTTCGTCGGCTGTTGGTAATACAGATACGAATTTGATATTTTTCTCGGTGCAGAACCATGGCTGAAAAATCTTATAACACCATACCACTTTTTTAATCGGAAGTTCATAAACTTTCTCAGAAATAATTTTTCGAGCTAAATGAGTTTTTCCACTTTGACTCGGCCCATTTATTATCATTGAAGATGGGAATTTGAGTCGCAGAAACATTGTTTAAACACTTGTTCTAACTGAAGCAGTTTCGAATTTCAACAAACTTCACACACTTTTCTGAATTCCTTTTTTGTTAATTGAATCCCAAGAATCTCAGGGATGGGATTCAGAGTTCGGTTGGAGAAAAAATATCGCAAGTCGAATACTTGTTCTTTATTTTTAAAACAAACATGAAGGAAAATTTTTCTTCCAATATGTTTGGAAAATATGCATGACGTGTTAGTGATATTCACTCTTTGAGACGATTCCAAAGATGTTTGTGCTTGTAAATATATAAAAACACTACAAGCTCAACAATCACAACTGTCAACAAAACAATAATATTAGACCAGTTTTGTTTTCATTATGTACCTCTTTAGAAAACTTAT
>BMAO01025900.1:0-12074 GCA_019973975.1 Trichonephila clavata | reverse complement strand
TATTGAAGTAATATTGGAAGTGCTGAATTTGTGAAGATTAAGTGAATATTAACGTCCCACTATTCAGCTACACGAGGCCTTTTGGGGACGGTCAGCGTAATTTTGAACCATGGTCAAGTGACGCGGACGACACCTGAACTGGCACCCCCTCTCCTAACTACCACACCAACGAGAGGACGTTTGAGCTCTCGACAGATTTTATGTGCATCGCGCCCCTACATGGCGGATCTTCAGTGGTACTAGGATCGAGAATTTGTGAAGAGAAGGGAAAATGTTAAGCAACAAAGCCATGACACACACTCACATCGTACGCGTCAAACCCACACCAAAGTGTTGGCGTTAAAATAAAAGGAGGAAATTAACATGGGGATTAAGTTATACCCGCGGCAACAGACCCTGCAACGCCGGGCCATGAAAGCTAGTTTATTTATAATATCTGAATCATAATTTGGAAACGCATCTCATTTCATCTGGTATTAAAGGATTAAAACCTATATTATGACAGATTCATTTGTAATTCCTCATTAAAAGGAATAGATCTTGAGTGATTGATTTATTGAAAATTCTTTTATAAAAGAATATGGTAATAGTTTACACACACTTTACTAAGCGGTTAAAACATTGATGTGATTTCTAAGAATAACATATTTTCCTTCACTTGAACACATGATTATTTATTTAATGACGTTTTTCCTTGTGTATTTAATTTTGGAAGCAAGTAATTCCCTATCTTGTTCCTTCGCACTTGAGTGTAGATGTTCAATCTTCTCATCTGATGTTAGATTAAACGATAATTTGATCAATATTATGATTTTTAACTGTCATGACTACAATTCACGAAATGAATACCATCTCACCACTACATTGTATATATATGATCACATATTGTTTATACTTAGAGATTCTAAACTGAATAATTAAGTATTTTAAATATTTATTAGTAATAAACAATCAGATTTGGAAAATTCAGTTGCCTTGATGTAAAAATCATTTATTATAATTCTTGTTCCAAATCACAGAGATATTGCTTTGTTAAGAGTAAAGAAAATTATAGAACTTTGCTTTCAGAAATTGAGTTGGATGCATCTGGAATATCTACTAAGAAATGGAAATATAGAAAAATAAGATACATTTTTATTTTAGATAACTGCTAATAGATTTTTAATGACTTATAAAGTTTCTTATGTGTTAATGGTTTCTCTTTTCAAGAAGGATTTATTTAAATAATTTAACTTGTTAAAAATGTTTGAAAAGAAATTTCTAAAAATTAAAATTTTAAATAGAATGCTGATTTTAAATGTCACACACACATGTCAATATTATTCATACTTCTAAAATTATTTGTGAAAAAAAATCGTTAATCAAAAATAGAAGTGTTGCACATAAAAAGTATATCTGTATAAAATATTCATGTTATAGTAAGAAAACATGGTTAATTTTGTATATATATATATATTTAGCATTTAGAACATAAGTTTAGACTACTTGAAAAGTCTTTTGATTCACTTTGAATATCAAACACTGATAAAATTATTTTCAGAATTCCAATATTTTTCTATTTTGAGAAGTTATTGTTTACTTATCCAACTAAAGATTAATTTCTGACTTTAAAAAAAAAACATTTGCTTTCACTTATTTTAAGCAAGATGACAGCATAGAAAATAGATTTACAGCAAGTCATCTTGAACGTCTTGGAAAATTACAATAAAAGTCAGAATTAACTGTTATATTAGGAGGGAGGAGATTTACAATGAACAAAATCTTTAATGTATTAAATAATACTTATTATAAACATAATAAGTATTCTTTTTGCTACCCTCTGAATTTGGAGTGCTTGGACTCTTTCTTTGTGAGATTTGCTTTGTTTCTGGCTCATAATACTGTTGCAGCCTAAGAAATGAAATTGATTCTCTCTTTAGCTTTTGATAACAGTTCAAAACAACTGGCCATGCCTTTTTCCATTTAATTGTTTAGAGCAGGGATGGCCAACCTACAGCATGTTTGCCACAGTGGCATGTGAAGACTTACTGAAAAATCAAAAACGATTTTGAAAAGATAATAAGCATTTTTTACAATTTTATTGAAAAACAGGGTTTTTCTCAAACAAAAAACCCTCAAAATTGATGTCAAAATATGCTTATGAATAAATGTTTTCTGCTATTAACATAAAATATCACTCAAAACTAGCTGATATGCACCTAAAATAACCTAATTTTGTTTGCATCTGCAAGAGCTTATCCTCATATAGATGACTTGGTAAAAAAAAGTAGTAATTCAAAAGCCACATTAAGTACTGAGCATTTAATTGTTATTTTTTGAATTAAATGATTCAAGTTACTCATTTTTATTTTATACCTAACCTGATTAAACTTGTAAAAAAATTATTTACTATAAAACCTAAGTTTGTACTTTCATCTTATTTATTATATTATTTTTAAATTTCAATTACATAGACGCATTAGAAAATGTGCTATTTGTGAAAAATTCCTTAATAAGCTTATAAGTAAAAATTTTTCACTTTTCCATACTTGTTTGTTCGAAAAGTTGGAAGTGGCATGCATACTTATTTTTTATCAAATAGGGATACTTTTCCTGAAAAGGTTAGCCATGCCTGGTTTAGTCTTGGAACAAACTTTGTAACAATGCATTGCAAGTTCAAATTCTTCATCAAAATTTCTTTGCAAACCCCACAAAAGATTACATTGTGTAACAAGTCCTTAGATCATTAGGCAATGACGTTGTCTTGTGAGTTTTCTAATTTTTTACCCCATGTTTTCATCTGTTTTCTTGGTTTATGTTTTGTTCTGAACATTTAGATTTTCAAATGAACAACGACCCACCTTGAAACATGAGTACTGTTCAAAAAATCATTGTTTAAAGATTCATTGTTAAAGCTTCATTACATGAAGCCTTTAAGATTTAAACAAATTTTTTAATTGACAATTTTAATAAAAACTGCACACACACTGGACTATTTTGCTATCCATTGCATAATCGTTAACAGTTCAAAACATGAAATTGAGAAAAAATTTGTGAGCAAAATTGATAGATGAAAGCTGCAAAAATGAGACTGACCAACTTTTGTATCTTCTTTCACAGAGACAGTTGTGGTGGGAGTTTTTCCGATGACACTTGGTTCTCTATGTAATCGAAGGTATCCTCCTTCCTAATTAAGCTATCTGTTAAGCTATCAGAACTTTTTACAATAATAAGATTTGTCTATTGGTTACATCTCAAGTCCAGCAAAATTATTTGCATATTTGTAAACATCTAGCTAATAATACAAATTTTAATATTTAAAATTTGGTGCAATTTTTCTTGATCTTATACCTTTAGTTATTAAAATTATAACTAAAAAACTTGAGATTAAAATTTTTCTTCTGTTTTAGAAATTCAAGTCCTTTCCTTTTAAGTCAAGGTTATAAGAAAGTTTTAAAGTACAATCAAAAACTCAATACTAATACCTAGATATCAATAACTTTGAAAATATTATATAGACATACATTGTCATGAAATACATAGCGAAGCAAGAGGTTACAGCTAGTATATTATATAAACAAATGTATAAAGAATGTGCTTCTTAAATTTAACTACAGTCGGACGTCTATTTAACGAAGTCGCTAAATCCCCAAAAAAACTTTATATGGAAAACTCGTTAAGAAGAGATTAATCTTTTAATATAATTTTAAAAACCACATAAAACAAATTTTTAATTCATAAACACTATGTATTATTTTAAAAAATTAATTATTCACACTTTTTTCACAGCAATTTTATTTCTCTCGTAGAACTAAGTACTTGGTAAAGTCATTGATCACCATAAAATGTGTTAAAAGAAAGAATAATTTGAAATGTCAAGAAATATTTCAAAAATGTGGGAGGGGAGAATTCCTAGTTAGTCGCAAAAGAAAAGCTCGTTTAATAGAAAATGGACTTTGCTATTTGGAGGTTCTTTTAAAAGAAAACAGTTTTTTTTTTTTATTATTCTAGGAAGAGTTTGTTAAATGGAGGTCCGACTGCATATTGTTTTGGAAGATAAAATCAACACTTGTTTCCAAACTTTTGCAGATTTGGTAAAAAATTAATTTAAAACATTAACACACGCACATTTCATGCAGTGATTTCGAACAGAAATATAAAAGAAAATGTACCTTTATCCAAATACAGTAGGACCCCGATTTAACGAATTCATTGCGACCAAACATTTTGTTCTTTAATTCGGGGCTATTCGTTTTATCGGGATAAAAAAAAATACAAATTTTTCTGCACTTATTCTTTGGGAATTCTATAATAAGCAACTACACAAAAAATATCAATAGTTAGAAATTACGTATTTTTTATTCAACAGCTGAAAATACTATTAGTTAATTATTACGCACCATTTCATTGGAAATTTTAAAATACTGACTAATAGATATTTGGCAATCTTTTTGATTCCTCACTCAAAAAAAGAGTTTTTTTTTTTCTTCACATGATGCAGAGAAGAAAATACTGTATCCTTCACATTCTGCTGTATAAGGTATATTTTCACAGTTTCCAAACAATGTAAAGCATTAGAAAATGTATCAGTTTTGACAGAAATTTCATCATCAATTTCTGTGTTAGAGTTGCTATTCATTGACTTCAACAAATCAACAATTTCCTCAACTTCATTTGCACAGATAGATAGACAGCCCGTCATCAAAAGTAAAATAATCGTCAAAATATCCCCTGCGTTGTGGAGAGGGATGAGATAAGAAAGGAATTTCCTGTCCTGTTCAAAATTCATACAATAGGTTACACTCGTGGATCATCTACATCTGTAAAATTTAATAATAGTCCCTTTCCCGTCGAAATTTGCTGCAAACGAGAAGTCTTTCTGTTCCAGACAAAAAGGATGTATCATTTGAGGGAATGAAAATCGAATTTTTTCTGATACAGACCATTAAAAAAAAAAATTTCAGCTCTTGAAATAATTCGGGGAATATTATTCGTTAAATAGAGGGTTTTGCCTTCATTTTAATCGAGAAAAGAGAAAAATTCGTTAAATCGGAGTCCGACTGTATCTGTAAAATTACGTTAAAAAATTTTGAGCATCGTATAGTGATTTACATATTTTAAAAACTCCTGAATTGTGTGTTGAATTTGAATATAATGACTTCAGCATTTTATACGAACATTTACTAGCACAAGAAGAGATCATTTAAAAATATTACGCAATTTTAACAATCTAATGTATCACAATAGTGCTTCAAAGAAAGTTGATCACCCTTTGAAGAACTATAACAATGCACAGAAAATGAGTATATGTACAATTTTTTATACATATTGTTATATGTTACCGTTAAAGTGTGAAATCCGTTATTTCATAGAATAACTAGGTATTTCACGAAGTAACTAGACAAGTCAGTTAAAGTATGTAAAATTATTGAATTCTACAATTTAACTAGGTATTCTATGAAATAACGATTACTTGATCGTTAAGGTATGAAATACAGTTCTCGAAAGCTCTTTGAATCGATTCTACCTATCTTTAGTCAGTTTTTAACCCCTTATATCTGCTTTGTAATGACGTGTGTATGTTTACTCTTCATTCCGTTGCCTTTAAACATAGAATTTAGGCGGCGTATTTATGTTAGCGTTTTACACATTTTGGATTATTAAAAAATATTTTGGCAACCTGTTTTCAAGCAATGACTTCTGCAGAAATGGGAGACCAACCTGCAAAAAGAAAGATTCAACGCAGGCAGTGGCAGATTAAGCGGGTGTCGGACCTGGCGGCCGCCAGGGGCCCCAAGCTTGATGAGTGCAAAGGCCAGCGACAAGCCAACCACGCCACCTTGGAACAAGAAATGAAAAGAAACAAAGATACAATGAAAACCCCGATAGAGATTTATTGAGATGTAAAAGAAATCCTAACGTAGAAAAACTTTTGAAAATATTTTTAACAAACTGATATCAAATGCATCAGGTGAATGATCTTTTTTTTATTTTTAAAACGTGTTAAAAATAATTTTAGAAGTATTATGGGAAATAAGAGAAATTGAATAACATGGCCATATTATATACAGAATAATATGTTTTGGACAAAATAGATATGGTGAAAATAATTAATGAATTTGCCAAAGAGAAATCAAGTTGTATAGCAAATTTGTAAGCTCTTAAGGTTTTTAATTTTTTTTATGTACAGTTCAGAATTTTCCTTTAGCCGATTAGTTTTATTATAGCAATACATTTTATTTTGAGAATTTAAAGTAAGCGACTCTTATCGCTGTTTTAGTTTTTCGACTCTTAAGCCCATGGGCCTCAAACAGTTTACCGACTCCAACTACCTTAATCCGCCTCTGAACACCGGAGATATTTGAATCTTTATTAAATAAGCGAGGGGCAAAGGAAAGCAGTGCTGAACTTTCTCGTTAAAAATTATTAACTTTGATAGCAGAAGTAAAAAGTTCCAAAAAACAGCGCAGAAAAAAGTAACACGGGATCGTTGGTTACTCCAGCATTATAATATCTTTTAAGTTCAAGGAGAAGAGAGAGAAAAGTTAATTGTGTAGTAACACAGATGCAAAACATACACCCATGGACAAAAATATTAGAGCACCAAAGGAGTCGTCAAAATGAAACGAAATTTTACACACGTAATGACTACTTTAATATAAGTAAATGATTAGAAAATAAAATAAGGATCGTTTATTTTTGAGAAAAAAAACCCTCTAGCGCAAATGCACGATGCGATACGATCGGGCATTGAGGCTTACAAGTACTGTATGATGTCTTGAGACATTTCGTTCCATATTTGCTGTAACCTTGCCTCTAGTTCGTTCAAACTCGTGGGATGTCCAACTCGTCGTTCCAAATGATCCCAGATATGCTCGATTGGAGATATCTGGGGATCGGGCTAGCCAAGGAAGAGGTAGTAATAGTGCGGAGACAGTCTTGTGATACCCTTGCCGTGTGAGGCCGAGCATTGCCTTGTTGAAAAATGTCTCCTGGGAGCCGTTGCATGATTGTTTCTTACGATGTGGCACTCTTCTCGATGACTGGTCTGTCGAGGGAGGCCTGAGCCTGGTCTTCGTGAAAATGACATCTCTCGGATCCACTGGTCCCAACACTTCCTCACAACACAATCAGAGCGGCCTAATTGACGAGCTACTCGCCTAGCTGACCACCCAGCTTCTATCATGCTGATGATCCCCCCCCCCTCTCAAACTGCGTTAGCTGCTTATATTGTCTTCGAAAACGGCATAATATGGCATGTCTACCTCAGCATTTCCTTTGTAAACAATTCAGCACACTCAAACAAGCTTTGGTTACCTGTTTTATACTCCATGGAGAACGACGTTAAACGCCCTCTACCGGTTATACCGAATGCGCAATCATGCTGCATTTCTAATCATTTGCATATCTGCCCAACACGTACCTTCATGTCAAGTTTCATAACGATCCCGCAATTATTTCTTGGTGCGCTAATTTTTTTTGTCCATAACTGTATTTTTGTTTTCTTTCTGTTTAACTAATGTTAACAATGTGAGCAAATTATATCATTTGCTTTTTGTTATTATTTATCAGTTAATCTTCCTCAATAGGGATTTAAAAGTATTTTTCGAGAATATTTAGCTATTTAAGGCAATTAATTTATAAAATAACTTTGAAATTGTTTATTTTTCACTCTCTCTTTAACGGTCTATCATTAGTTATTTTATAGAATAACTAGAGATTTCATAAAATAACAAGGTAAAGTATGAAATTTTTCATCCATTCTATACTTTAACTGACTTGTTCAGTTACTTCATGAAATACTTAGTTATTTTTTGAAAAAGCTGAACTTTAACGGAAACATATATACAAAATTTTCGTAACTAAACTAATATTGTTGCCTATCGGTTCACTTATTTGAGGATTCCAATAGGTGAATAATATTATATTTATTTCGTTCGTCGAAGGTTCGCGTTTACTTTGTAATTTCCATCACAATCAGGCGACAACCTTTTTTAGCAATTTTACAGTTTATTTCTCAAACTTTCAAATTAACATCCTAGTTCAATGATCAGAGGAGAAGTGCGTGGGATTCCCACGTTTTACACAACGCTCAGTTTAGTTACAGTTAACACATTTACTAAACAAGTTAATAAAATATTATAAAAATACAAAATATAAATTACAAATAAAGTTTATAAAATTAATAAAGATTGTTTTAAATTACATGGTGAATCAATAATATTTTAATTATGTATTTTTAAAATTATAATTAATTAATAATTAGGATTTTCTGTGATGCTCTAAGTTCGAGCCACATGTTAGGCTGATTGGTACAGCCATCTAGTGAGGGAATTCTCAGCTAAAACTATTTCTTACATTACTCCCTTGCCAGTAACGAAGTACGATACATAGAAAAATAATATGGCAGGGACAGCTATAAGAATTATTGAACAAATTCGATTTTCTTTCTTAACTTCTACTGTGACATTTATGACATTGCTCATTGTTCCATACTTCTTACACAAATTCTAAGTCACAAATACACTGAATATATATTTTAACATCTTGCAGAATACACATTACTATATATTATTTATATATATATATATATATATATATGCATGTCATTCCAAAACTATATATTTTTAATATTTGACTCGTTGGAAATATTAGGAGAAACAAATAATAATTTCATTTTAAACAATACTGTATACTTTTACAAGTTACCAAACTTCCTAATAAGTACACAAGACTTTCAAATTTAGTACACTATATACGTGGAACAAAAAAATACATACACAAATAAAACACCATATATACCAATTATATTCAATGATGATAAGTTATAGCATGAGGCTTTAACCAACATGTATAAAATTAAATCATCAATACATATTTTAGGAACAAAACAGTAATTTGTAGCTGTACTTTTAGCAACAAAATTGCATTAATTTTACATTAGAATTTAAAATAATTAGTTACTCTGCAATGATACATATTAATTTTGTGAATTATTATGAAGTATTGATCAAATTCATTAGTGTAATAAAAACTAAATTTACATACATAATGGGTAATTTTATAATACACTGAAACTTTCCTATTTTCAAGAAAAAATATCAGAAAACTTAGGTTTCAATTCACCACATAATAATAATAACTTAGTTAAACATTAACCCGTTAACACACCCAAATTATTTTAAAGTCGAAGTTTTTGAAAAATATTTTTAAATTACATTTCATACATCATAAATAGAATAACTATGAAGTTGTATCCATTTTCCGTAATTAGCAGCTGAGATAATAGGTGATCTATAAATAGATCGCTGGGCGCTTATGTTAGTAAAAGACCAAGTAACTTTCCTATGTTTTTATATTTAAAAAATTACAAATTTAGACTGGAAAATGAAACTTTTGTGAATTTAAAGACAACTAATGAGATTTAAAAGAGAAAATATTATTTTACTGATCTAAACTTACTTAATTACAATTTTATAAAACCAATTTGTAAAAGTTAAGTGTGGTATAACGGAAAACATTTCAGACAAAGGGTTACATTATATTTTGTACAAAATATAAGAGGTCTACCCCTACATTTTTGAAACTGGCATCTTCTTTGGTTTTGGGTCATTTTCCTATAACAGGGTCTTTTCTATCTAAACGCACAGTCTATTACGTTTGATCTTGATGACATCATCAGAGGTCTTCCAATGTCTTTCTTAGAATTTGTGTTTCCCGTTTGAGGTACGCAAAGGCGATATATTCTTCACATTGTAGCTGTCGCTTGCGTCATTACTTGGGGTAACCAAAAGTAATTAATAGAATCTCGGGGTAAATTAATATATTTAATGATACAAGATAGCACAGTTACAAAAAAAACAGACACTTAGACAATTACAAGACAAACATTTAGAGAAATAAGTGAAAATAAGTAAAGTTTACATAGTCCAGGATTGGACATCGAAAATGGGGACACACGCTTGTCCAGATCCAAACTCTCTCTGACGATACTACAGTGTTTCGTACAGTCACACTTCCGGTCCAAGACAATACTGAAATGGCGGCACCTATATTTCGGTCTTGGAACTATACCGTGCGTTACAAGATGTCTTTTCTTTTCGAAATTTGTTAAATTCAACACAATATACGTATTTACGATAGCCATGTCGATAACTCTAGTAAAGATCAGCCATTACCATTGACCAGTATTGGTCATTCATTACTGGCGCTAGATGGCAGCTGCTCCGTACTATTAGGGCCATCATCACTTATGTCTATCGATTCATATTGTTCTTTTACTTCTATTTCTTCCATGAGTACACAAATTTCTACTTTACCTGACAGATCTTTTACCGATGGAGTAGTAATTTCATCATCATCAAAATACTCTTCGTCAGTTAACTCATCCACATCAGGCGGTAAAGCAATTATATCAGACTCTATTTCTTTAGAAAACATATATTCTAACGCTTCTTCGGCGGTGTGAAACACTTTACGCCGAGACATTCTGGAAGAAATGAAACGGGGGAAAAATGATATTAGTTACCACTAACGCCCAGCGATCTATTTATAGATCAGCATGTTTAAACTTACATTTTAATAATAAAAACAGTTATTTTTCTAATATAAATAAGCCAGAAATATTAAAGAGGTATTGAAAATGTAAAACACATAAAAAAAGTATAACTTACTTTAAATTTTTTTTCCTGTTGGATACAAAATCGAAAGCTGCACTTTGAAGCTTCAAAATGCCAAACATCAGACGCTAGCTGCTGGACTGCTCTGGGAAAAAATGCTTCAAATCTCCTTTGGGGGTGTGGCCGCATGTGTAAGGAAACCACCCAATGGCAATACAAAGTGATTAAAAGATATCTTTTTCACTAGGAGTCCTGAGTGGGAGGTGATCTATAAATAGATCACTGGGCGGTAACGGATTAATACAATTCATTTGCACCACAATTGAACAAATTTATATGCAAAGCCATATCTATTCATACACATATTTGAGATGTTAACACATATCTATTTATTTATATATATTACTTGATGTTAATATATATCTATAAAAATTGTTATCCTGAAAATTTTATGTTCATTATTAATAAATAACAACGGAAAGTTTTGTTCAAATACTTTGATCTTTAACATATTTAAGATATGAGATCCACAATTTGTAATATTAATGAGAAAATTTCTGTCGACAATGTAGCAAATACAGTTTATTGAAAAACAGTAGTTACGAATAACTATTTGACATAACATTGATCTTTTGTATAATATACATTAATTCGAATGTGAGAATATCTATGAAAACACTTTAAATCACATGCTCCTTTTTATTGTACAAGGGTTTTCTTTGATTTAGATTCTCGCTGTTATGAATTTACAACCAATTCTTTTTGTTTACAAACTTACTTAAGTATAAGGTTATACCAGTAGTGTGAAAATAATTATTTTAATTTCGTATAATCTAAAATGAAGATCCCATATATAACCAATTAGGAGTTAATTTTTACAATTCTAAAATCCAGGAATAAAAATACATTGTCATTTAAGGATATTTACAAAATTAAAAGTGTTTACTATAACTTTTCACTATATATACATGAATTGAATGGGAAAAAAAATTTATGAATTAAATACAGTTTTTTAAATGGTAATTATACATTTGTTAATTTTTAATAACTATTTAATAGTACTAAGTGAAAGGAATTTAAAACTTTAACTCTTACATACATGATATTTGTTATTTAAATCTTTTGTTTATTCTCTAAATCTTACAGGCTTTTTAATCTTTCTGCCACAGCTGGTAGTAGGTTCTTCATCAGGTAGCGAGTGAGGTTCTTTCGAATTTGAAGTGCCATTTTTCTGTCCAACATTATTTTGTTCGTTTTGATTGTCCAATGCTAAAAGATAGGCAGGTTTCAATCTATCCACAGAGATATTAAACTGGTTTACTTTGATTATTAACTGTGAAATATTTTTCACACTTATTTACTGCAGCATATGGTGCTTCATAAGGTGGTTCAAGTGCTTTTTTCACTCTATCAATTCGAACAAACACATGTGAGCAGGATTTCAAATCTCTATGCACAAAGATGTTTTGCTTCATG
>BMAO01025899.1:0-20765 GCA_019973975.1 Trichonephila clavata | reverse complement strand
TTATCCCTAAAATTATTCCGAAGGCTCTGGAATGCAATAAAAGGTCAGTTTTATGTAGTATAGGTTTTCTAGCTAGGAAAATCAAAAGGTGAATAGATGAATAGAGGGATAGACGGAGTTGTGGGATTGAAATATAAAGAAGCTGACGAAAAGGAAAGTTATCTACCGATCAGGTATTTGTAAACATTTATAGCGCGTTTTGGACATTAAATAGTTGAAGATATTTAAGTGACGATTGGTCACCATAGCTAAATTGTAAATCTAATATTAGAGTAGTAGATTGATCCATAAAAGGAGGATCAATTTTATAGAAGTTTTCTCAGAATTCACGCCTCTCTAGTTAAATCCCCTCTGCGCTTTATCGGAACATCTCATCTTATTTGATTACTTGAATTATGTCTGTTGATAATTAGTATTTTGAATAAATAGTTGAAAAGTATATATTGTGGCGAATCGTCCTTCACTTCCTACTCTAGCTGGGTCCGAGAGTAGACCCCGTATGTTACAACCTTAAGGCGATATGGTACCATCTTAACAATTTTTTTTTGTTTTTAATATTTGATATTTGGTTTTAAATGTATCTTATAAAGTTTAATATTTAATAATAATTCCATACAGAAAATTTTAATTTGTTGCAAAATGTTTGTAACATTAAAATTTTTTTAGCTTTTTTAAGCATTTTTTAAATCCCTAAGGCTTTTTTAAATGTCTCTTTTCTTTCAAAATTTTTTTCCAAGTACCTTAAAGTATACTACATAAAACTGTGCATGGGTTTTTTTCTGATGCTGCTCTTTAATTTTTTATTACTTTTTTTTATAGTTAAACCTCCAAAAAAATCTCAAAAAAACATTAATTTTGATTTTGAAATTTTTTAGAAAAGTACTAAACATGTTACACCTAATTCCATGCACAGTTTTGCAAGACATACATTTCAGAACATGTATAAAACATTTCAAACCCCTACTTCAATTATCAAAAAAGCCTTAGGGATTTGAATAACAGTATATGTACAAAAATTCAACATGGAGAAATATGAGTTTGAAGTTTTCATTCCGTGAATAGCATGATATAATATTCGTCGAATAGTCTGAAACTTTTATGAAATGTTAATCAGCTTATTTAAAACTACTTACCATAAAGAATTGCACAAATGTAGAACAATTAAACAGTATACTGCCGTAATGAATATATAGAAAAAAGTGAATGGAAGATCAATATTTCATAAAACGTTATCTTAATAATTATAAAAAAAATAAATACACACACTTCAGAGCTAATTCCACACTCAGAGCTAATGTACAACATGTACAAAAAATTTTTATGCCTTTATTTTTTATTTCCATGATTTTAAAAGCCTTCGCATGTTAAATATTGTACACGTTTAAAAGCAAAATCAAATAGCAATTTATAGGTAAAATACTTCAAAATCTAAGAACTGTATATGTGCATTTGTTTAAATAGATATCTTAAAATATTTTAATAATAAAAGTTTGAATCTCGCACACATGGGATATATATATATATATATATCACCAAAAACAAATATATAAAAATGAGAGAGTTTTTCTACTCTTGCGAATTAGATTTTTAATTATCTGAGTTATCAAAATGAATTTTAGTATTTGTGCTTTTGGAGAATCCATTTTGAACTTTTAATTTAATTCATAATAATATCATAAAAAGCACAAATAACTTTTAAATCTTGACCAAATTCATTTGGTCTTCCAGTAAATAATTCACAAACTAGAATTTTTGCATGAATTGCACAATTATTTCTTAAAATGATTTATTACTGCATATATAATATCAATCTCATTGATGCGCAATAGAAAAATAATTAATTCATTTTTATCAAGCTCTTTTCTAGCAGATAATCTGAAATGTAGGCGTGGTAGTCGCTGCTTAGCATCAAACATTGCTCCATTACGTAATGAAAAATGCAGGTAAAGCTTTGAAATTTTGCAGTCATATTTATAAAGATTCGGGGTATCAAATAAGCCAATAAAAACTTTTTCGACAGTTAAATGATTTTTAGGGCACCATATCGCCTTAATAATAAATTTAAAACGAACTATTTATTTTGAAGACCACAACATAAGCTTCATCGAAAAGCTAGTTTTACTTATATTTTACATAAAATAATTAATTGTTGTAAGCTCTTTATTTCAAATGTGTTTTTTATTTCATTCATGAGCCCAAAGTTTGTTTTTTACTTTTAATTAAAATCTATGAATCAGGACTGAAGGTTCTTAAGAAAAAATTGCTATTTTCATAAACAGAAGATTATTTTTTTTTAAGTAAATTATATAATCTTATAACATTTTATTGCATCTTTGAGTTTATTTCCTTCCATTTTGTATTTAAATATTAATATGAAATAGCCGAAAAGCATACCAAGTTTCCTTATTTAATATGTAAACCACGCACATTATAAGAAATTATCATATTTTATATCGCTGAAGAATTCGAAGCATTTTGCAACTTAATGAAGTATACACAATAAATATCTTACTTTAGATACATTCCAATGTGTTTCAATAAATTATTTAAGGTAGTTGATTCTGCTTTTAAGGTAATCATTATTGTAAATGTTTTTCTGTGTGGTAAAGTTAAAGAATTGCATAAAAACTTAAAAAGCAGCACAATTTCTGATTTTCTGTTTTTCGTAAATGGCTATTTTTCGCACATTTTCAAAGAGCTGCTTCAAAAAGATCCAAACTGTCTTCCTCTTTGCTGTGAATTTTTCAATCAATATGATTCAGAAAGTAAATTTATTTTATTTATTCAGTTCTCTATTGCAAGAATACAATCTGTACCCAAAACCAGTCATGTGAAAGAAACCTTTCATGCATGTCACATATACCTTACTTACACTTACTATCAAATATTATAATTGCCTTAATATTCCATATTTTTCATATGACCTTGGTAGCTTAGTAGTAATGGTCACGAATTCGTGGCTTACCTGTCGTGGGTTCAAATCCTCTTTGCCACTGTAGACTCTCGTATAGAAAGAGACAATATACGTTGAGTTTGTCTAGGCTCAATACCCTCTCGTTGGTCTGGTAATTGGAGGAAAGTAAGTTAGTTCTGGTGTTATCCTCATCGCTTGACCAAGGCTCAAAATTACAATAGTCCTTGTGTTAGTTTATGGTGGTGTGTTAATACAGGTAGAGTCAATTACAATTTATTTAAAAATAGAATAATAATTTAAACTTAATGGTGTTTAAGGTACTACCTTCCTGCATCCATACACTTGTCACGTTGTTCGTATAACTGCTGAAAAAACTCCTGGAATCTATTTTTTAGAGGTCTTTCAGTTACTTCGTCACATTTTGGATAAAATTATCTGAATCCACAAAACAGTGTCCCTTCATTTTAATTTTAAGCTATAGAAACCGGGAAAATTCCTGTGGAGCAAAAGTAGTTCCTATATGCATTCTTCTGCATCTAGAATGTCTCAGGTGATTTTTCGAGAAAAACACATAATTCATTTGATGTTTGCACTCTTCTCCAAAGACGATGTTACCAAATTCGACGAATGAAAAATTAACTTTGTCAGAAATAATCTGCAGATAATGCCGACTGTACAGAAAATAAATTCCAAATGGCTGTGTGTATTCCGTATTGGTTCTGCCAAACCCCGAAACAGATATTTCTCTTCCAACGAACACCTGCTGGAATCAGGGGACTATTCCATGAAATTTTTGACTCTAGTACAGTATAACCCTCTACCTCCATAGTTTTCGCTATAGTTCTTTTCATTTCCTAATTTTTTTGTAAATTTCTCTGTGAAATTTTAAGATAAAATTTTCTATAATAAGAATATGTGTATAATGTTCTTAATTTCTTAAAATTCTGCTAAGAAATTTATTGTTTTTTTTTAAAGTCAAAATTATGCAACAAATATATGAATTATATGCTAATGCATTTATCATTTAATGCTGCATGAAGGATGGATTGAAAAATGCTTTGAAATAATTATATAGACAGAAATATATATATATATATAATACAGTAATATATGCATAAAAATAAAGTACTGTTGCTAAGAGTTTTCCATCGTTGTGAACAAAATTTGAAAAAAAAAATCAGAAAAAATTTAGATGACGTTTATATAGAAATATTTATTTTATCACTGGAGAGACATAAAAAAAATGATTAGTTATTTGCATCAAATAATTCTTTTGTATAAACATCATCAAAAAACTGCTTGTGGTGATTCATTTAATTTAAGTGTGTGAACAATGAATTCTGAAACTCTTAAGAAAATAATTACAATTGTGGTGATTATTTCTCTGGAATATAATGAAACATGTTCCCTTATTAATGATTTATCTCTGGAACATAAAAACTACATAACTTATACTTTAATTATTTTTCCTGTGAAACATTTTTTTTTAAAAAATAGTTTTAAATCTAAATATAATTCTTATGAAAAGCGCGTTAAACTGTAGTAGATTATTTATTTCAAATTCTTAGAATAGTTTTTTATTTAAAGAGATTTGGATTATTTATTATTTTATATTGAATAAAAGTATAAATAATAAATGTAAATTATAATATGTGCAATACAGTATAATCATAAAAAGATTTATTTTAAGCTTTAAATATAGAAAAATGTATTGACTATATTAAAAATAAATTTATCTTTGTTAATTTTAATGTTTATCGATTTCATATTGCCTTGAAAATCTAATAGAATAATTTTTTAAGAAGTACAAGGGTGATCAAATGAAAAGTACGAAACGATATAAAAAGGAAACAGTTAAATATTTGCATATTCCACCAAGGAGAATGTAGCGAGACATCTCGGGATGCCATTGGAGACTCTGACTGGGATCGGATCATGCGTGGGTGCCCGCATGCGCAGGAGAGAGAGCAAAGGCTCTTATAAAAAGCGGCGTCCAAATGATGCGAGCACAGAATTACTCGAGCACAGAAAAAGCATTAACTCCGATGTGTACTGTGAGACACCCCGACGCTACGCAGGCCCATCAGAACAAAAGACCGGGCTGCTCACGGAGGGTGTGGTTCAGCTCCATGATAACGAGTGTCCACACGTCTCCAGATCACACAATGGAACTGGACAAGTTCCAATGGGAGACGTTGGACCATCCCTCCTACAGTCCGACATGTCACCCTGCGATTTCCATGTGTTTGGTCCACTGAAGAAACACTGAAAGGAAAGCGCTTCAACTCGGACGACGTACTCAAGGACACTGTGAGGACTGGGTCTCGTCACAGCCAAGGATTCTGGAACAAGGAATCCTGCGGCTTGTTCATCAGTGGGATCGTTGTGCTCAGGCTATGGTGTATATTTTGAATAAGTCTATATTTGTACCACCGTGTCGTTTCGTACTTTTCATTTGATCACTCCTTGTATATTTGTATATATCTATAGATTTCTTATTTTTTCCCCTTTGTATCGATTTAAGCTGTTCATTGAAAAAGTTTTTTGAACCATTCGAACCTATTTGTACCGTTTTTGCATGTAAAACTTAATTTCCTTGCAGTAACAATAAAAAATTGTAACAATTCTTGGCGAGATTAAAACTGACTTTTAAGCACAAAACCTGAAACAATACAGAAGCATTTGCATAAAATCTTTTCGCAAATTCATGAAGCTTGCAGAAAAGACATTATTCTAATTTTTGTGCTCTACATCTACCGTGTAGATCCGAATTTGTGCCACAGTACATAATTTTTTTTGAGAAGTTGGTGTGGGGCAAACGGTATTAGAGAATTAGAAGAAAAGAACATGATTTATGCCTTTTTTAAATCTAGAATGTGCTTTACCCTTTGAAAAACTTATGGGAATAATACCCGCATTCAGTCTCCCAGACAACATGCGTTTTGGCAGGCCTAAAATCTAATTTAAAAGTTATTAACATAAAAACTATACTACCTGCAGATGATTTCATGGCATCCAATCTTCACGTAAACAAGGAAGCAAAATTTATCTATTTTTTTTTGAACGAATCTTTAAACATATCAACATAACGCTCTAGAACATAATAAATTAAATTTGCGTGCCATTCTACGCCACTTATACGGGCAAAATGCATAAGTTTTCCTTTGTTTTTTTTAGTTTTCGAGTGTTTAGGTGGTTGTTCAATGTTCTGCTCTAATTTCAAAAGTTAGCAAATAATTTTTCTTGTTGTCGGAGCAAATTTGCTACATTTAAACGTTTTTCCATCCATTGACAGGAGATCTTCACTTAGCTTTATCTCAAACTTTCTTCTAGGTAATGCTTTTTCCAATTTGCGAGCCATATTATACACATATATAACATGTGCATTTATATATATACTAGATTGATATTTATCATGTTATGAAATACGCAAAAAGACCATCGACGTATTTTTCTACTGCATGGCATATTGTTGCGCGTTTGATCTAATGTGTCTAAGGCTCCTTTTGTTGCATTGTGAAGTTCAATTATTGCAGGTTTCCCACTTTCTTCATTTTATTTTTATGAATGTAGATAGAACAACACATGTTTTTTGCTTTGTTTTATTCGATAAAAGGGTTTTAGCTTGGTCAAAACAATGCATATAATTTCCTACATTTTGAGATCGCAATTCTAAGAAATCAAAAGTTATTTCTAGTTTGTTTTCACGAATAATTCCTATTTCTGAAGATTCTAATGAATTTCACAGTAAGTGAAATTCATTAGAATCTTCAGAAGTTTGTCTGCTTTCCTATTTATCCTCAGAAATAAAATTTTCATCATCTCTCAACTATTTTAATAATTCAAGGATAGCTCCAAAAGTTTTCTCCGAGGAAACGTTTTGACATCAACCCGACAACGCAGAAAAAAACTAAGGCAGCTCCTCAATTTTAAATGTAACTTCTAAACATTCGTCTCTGAGACTAACATTGTTCTAAAAGTACTTTATGCGAAAATATATTGAGAAAAAGAAATATCCTTATGTGTAGTAGCCAAGGTCATATGAAGGTACTGAGTAGTACGTTACATCTGCTTTTGGGGGGAAAGAACAAAATTATTTGTTATAGGCGTAATCTGCTAGACGAAAGAGTAGATTTCTAGGATTAAACATGTGATACCTCTAACAACAAAGGCACTTAAGATGAATAAGCTCAAGAATGTGTCATGTTAGTCTAGAACAAGCGTGTCAGACTCAAAGGCTAACTTGGGCCTAACGAACAAGATTTTACTTTTAGTGGGTCGCCTGCAAAAAAAATTCAATATTCATAGAACAATAGGTTAACTTCGAATAATGCATTATAATAAGCATATATAAAAGAACAAGAACAATATTGACGTCCTGTTACACTTTATGTATCTTCTCTGCTACTATCTTTCTTACCTCGGGAGAAGCTTTAAAATTTTTCTTTTTAGATTATTCTGTGTGGATATACTGGCCAGGTCTGCAAAAATGTTCGCTGAGGCCCGCGATTTTGACACTCCTGGTCTAGAAGATCCTTTCTTACGCTGAAGTTCTCGAAGCTTCTGAAACTTGCAATTGTACTTTCATTATGCAAATGCCACTTGAGATATTTAAACTACATTACAATTTATTTATGTTTTATGATGGGGAAGTCCTTATGTTTGCATGATGGGGACGTTTTAAGAATAGGGTAGGCTTCGTAAAAATTACGAAACATTTCCATAATAATATTCTTATAACTTAAAATGTAACGTTTAAAATCAAACAATCAATTTTGAAAATTCATCATTCTTTTCAAAGTTACCTCATCCGTGGTAGCTTACGGGTAATAGTCAGGATCTCATAGCCTGAGTATCGAGGGCTCTAGTCGGGTTCTACTGAAGATGGGCCGATGTATTTTGAATCTGGCAAGGCTCAATGTCCTCTCGTTTGTGTGGTACTTAGGAGAGGGGATGCTAGCTCAAATGTTGTCCTCATCACTTGACCAAAAATCACTTCGTCGCCAATGGTTCTCATGTTGCTTTGTACTCCCAGTTTTGAAATCACTTTCTACCATCTTACGAAATTGTGGTTTGTCGCATTTTCTATTGTATGTAACACTTCAATTTATATATATACTTCGAGATAATCTAATGTGATTGTATATACTTTTAAATGACTGACTAAAGCAGAAACACAAACCGTTATTAGTCATTAATTTACTTTGAGAAAATTTGATATTAATGAAGGAAAATAAAAAAGAAAAAAAAGAGATTATGCTTATTTTTTACAAATGTATGGAAAATAATTAATATACATTTATGAAAATTTATGAAAATTATGGCTTTTTTCAATGAATTTATAAGCCAACTGAACACGTAAAATATTTAAAATAATAAATTAAGCAACTTTCTCTGCTGTCATTGAGAAAGAAATGTATGCCCTGTATACTAATAGTGAATTTCAAATTACTTTGCAATGCATTTGTGCATTAACAATTAAACCGATGCTTTGCTTAAAAATAACATATACCTATCACAGTTAAAAGGCAAAATAAAAAATATTCTTCTTGAAAGAGCATTTCTTATGATTTTCTTTAACAACTGTATTAAAGAAATAACACACATGTGGAAAATTGCGTTCAGCTGTTACAATCATCATAGTTAAGTTCCATTATGCAAACTGTATCCATTTTCTGTGCTTATTATCCGATTTATAATACAAGAAAAGAAAAAAAAATGAATAAGAAACTAAAATTTCTGAGTAAAATAAAAGAACAAGAAAATGTAACGATTAGAATCCTTGATTTAGGAATGGTTACAAATATTTCCGAAACACCAAAAAATATTTTTTTAAAGCATACATTTAAGTTTAAATAAACCAGATGCATCATTATGTTTATTCCATGTGGCATAGAAGTGTTGAAGCATCGTAGTAACCTTATTTGTTATAAATACAATGTAGAGTATTATATATCCCACGAGGATAATAGCATCAAAACTCCTTTTTACGCAGATGGCATTTATCTTTGGAAAATTAATTCCGTTTGCTTTTTTGTTAGCATTTTCAATCAACCCATTCAGTACATTTTCCATAAAGATTTTCACCCAAAACTTCTTCCTCATGTTGGCTGAAGTGGAAGTCATACTCAATAACCTGATATTCAAATGACTGCAAACGTAGTTGAGATGGCATTAAGTCGGACACGAGATGATGCTCAGCAGATATTTACAATAACTCATTTTTATTAATTTAACGTTAATCTTATTACGCGATGTTTCGACAAGACGAAATGAATAATAAGAAGTAAGGAATACTTGCTTTTTAAATGAAATACACTCTCAAAAACTCACCCTACAGAATTCTTCTAATAGCAAATTATAATTGAGGACAAAGTGACTGTAAATCCAGACAATAATACAGGAATACACTAAAAAAATTCAGGTAGTACCAATATCTATCCTCTATCTGATTTACTTTATATGTTTAATAATGAAATTCATTTGCGACATTAAGTTGTTCTAGCTCAAACTGCCAATTTGGATGGATGGAAAAGAGCACGAACTAGAGACGAATCCTTCGCACATAGCTCATTGATATAAAATAAATGTGTTCATGGAATTTCAACATGTAGTAGTTCTTAAAATAATGTGAACCTCTTTTATTTCCCTATTTTGTTGTACAGACATGATTTTTTGAAGTTAAATGGTTTTCAATCAAATGGAAGAAAAACGATAAATTAACACAGCATTACAAAAACTTGGGCATTTTTCCATCTCTGCCGGAAGGTTATTGTGGCCGGATATATCATTTTTAAGCAAAAAAATATCATAATAATATTATTATTAGCTTTAAAATATCGAAATGAGTGAAGGCAGCAACTAAAAATTAAAACAATTTAACCTCGCAAATTCTTAATCTTCAAAATAAGAAATTTAGAAGACATTATTTGAGAAATTTTTGATATTTATTCCTCTTTATAATTAATCATTTTAAATAAACATTTTCCAAACATTTCAAAGAACTATTTTTTTCACATCTTCAAAATCAATAATTCAACTTTTTTCAAATAAAATGTGCACATATTCCAAATTAAGTTGCTGCGTGAAGCTACTCATTTACTTGAAGTATTATAAAAAGAATAAAACCATTACCTTTCAGGTTTCTTAGAAGAAAAAGTAATTTTTAAAGCGCAAAAGCTAAGTTAATTCTACAAAAAAGGAACGATGTTTTTATTTATTTTGGAGAGTACAATTCGCTTCAATTGTGTAGAATGCATGAAGGACATCATTTACTACGACAGCTAAGAGATGAATTGCAAAGAAGAAAGACGAAAAAAAAGAGTCTTCAAGAGCTTGAAGCAGTTAAAAATATCATCCAACGACAAATGCTTTGTGTCACGCAGGTATACGTGCATAAGGGAAATCAACAAAAATTTCCATTTCAGCTACCGTGTGAAGAATTAATCCTTAGACATCTTTTTCTATTGTATACCCAGCAGAATAGCATATATACACCTAAGCATAAGTTTTAATACATTGCCTCGGCGTTTCTCAAAATGTCGGGCGTTAGCCCTAATGAGGCGTGATATCTCTATGACGGGGCGCGAACATATGAAAAGTCAAAAACAAAAGATTATTTTTAAAAATTTATTAATTTACAAAAACAACAAAAAATTAAACAAACAAAATACATTTCTGACACACAATGAAATATAAAATATATACTTTCACTGATATAATACACTCATAAACAGTGATTACAATAT
The DNA here is from genome assembly GCA_019973975.1 of Trichonephila clavata. Taxonomy (NCBI): domain Eukaryota; kingdom Metazoa; phylum Arthropoda; class Arachnida; order Araneae; family Nephilidae; genus Trichonephila; species Trichonephila clavata. The sequence goes on along the minus strand of BMAO01025899.1, from coordinate 10,103 downwards.
CGAACCAAAAGTTCAATACCGGTATTCAGTATTTTCAGATCTAAATACCGGTAGTAGAAATTCGAGAAAAAGAAAGAAAACATAGGGGTTTCTTTGTTTTATTTGCCAGTTTTAATAGAGAGTGTTAATGTAACAAAAATGATCTGTAACTTATAAATTATAACAGTATATAAAAAAAGAATCACAAAAAAATTAAAGAAATCTCTTATTTATTTAAATAAATAAAAAGTGTAAATAATACTATTCAGTCTGTCATACTATTACAAATTTATGAATTTATGTTCTGTAAACTTATTTTTATACATTATATTATGGGTTATTAATTATAAAATTATACATAGAATGAATCTGAAAATATTTTGAAACCTTAAGTAGGATATGCAAATACAATGTGAATAACAAACTCATCAATTAAAAAAATTTCGAAATATTATACACTTTCTTCACAGCTACAACTTTAATTTCAGGCATACGAATATTAGACTACGGCTCCTACGCGTGTGCACTATCGCTCTAAACGTGCATTAAAATGAACTTGACAGTTTTTGCGAAATTCTTACTTATTTCAGGGGGAAAGTTTTGCTTATTTCTATCTTTTCCCTTGAAATTACCGCATACGCGCGCTTATGTATAAATTGGTGACACAGAAAATCGAATCGCGTAGCTTTTAATCATCAAATAAGGGTTTAAATAGATACTACATACTTAACCCGGCATCACTCGCATGAAAAAAACGACCTAAAGTTCTCGCGCAGGGTTTGTAATACCCAAAGGTGTTTACCTTGTGTTTTTACCGTAAAATTTGTATACAAAGGTTAAAAAGGAAGAAAATTAGGAACATGTTTATTACATTTTTCACACGTAAATTTAGTTTTCTTCTTTTAATAAGGGCACTCATTGCATTGTTTATACACTCCTTTAATCGCGTCATGAGTGAGTGCGATGTTTTCACTGAATCTTAATTATTTTTAATAAAAATTAAAATTATTTAATCTTTTAATTAATATTTTAATTAATTAATCTTTTTTTTAACTAAACATATAGGAGTAAGCTTCTTTATTCCTTAAATTTAAAAATTTTGGAATGTCTTTTTATTTTTCTTATTTTTTTCCAGCAAAAGTTTTTTTTTCTTCAAAAGTTCATCTGAAAGAGGATAAGATGTGTACCAGTTATCTCCTATAAAATTACGTTCTTCTAAAATGTTTTTGTGTCTCTACTTATAAAACATATATTTTCAACAGCGTCTCCCTTTTCTAAACCTGAATCGATATCAGTGGACGAATCATACTTGCTGTTATACTCTTCATTTGATTTTTCCTCATCATAACCGCGAAGGAGAATTTCTTCATCCGAAAATACTGTTGTACTGTATCTATTAAATCCTGCATTTATTAAATTACTTAAATATCACATTTCTTCATCTTAACTACAATAATACGCCATAGCATAAGGAAGATTTGAAACACTCTTATGCCTTTAGAACTGTAACGGAGATTGACGCGCCAGGTATGATATACCCGAAGAGGTTATATCCAAAAATATATTTTTAGAATTCGCCCACAAGCTTCAAAGGATATGACCTAAAAGTCAGCTACACGAGAAACTATCCATTTTCCAAAAAAGGTTTAGAAGGAGCGTTGGAAAAAGTTAGCCGGGGAGTATGACAAACCCTGCGTGAGTAGTGCCGAATTAATTACATTTATAAAAATTTCAAATAAATCTGCGTTAAGTGGTTAATCAAATTTTATGATGAAGAAACATTACATATTTAACTGCTCATTTTTGTTCATTTCCAAGCTTAAGCCATTAGTAATTCTTCTTTAAAAAGGATTTGTTTTATACCTTTACCAGTACATTTTAATATCGTACTAAATAAAATTTGAGTACATATCTTAAACACGCGTTGGTGCATGCATTCCCCGTTGTGAACACTACATCAGAGAAATAATATTCACTGCATAAACATGATAATTAATTATTACGCATTTAATTATCAAATATTTCTTATTTTATTCCCTTCGAAAAATATCCTCAAAGTAATATTTTGAGATTCCAAACATCTTTATTCTTTAAATTCAGAAACGAGTGGAAATTTTACTAGATTTCCACTTGAATTCAAGACTAGATGATGTATTAAGACCTACATACATTTATGTATGCTGTTATTCTGTGTGTGTGTTAAGCAAGATAAAAATAATGTCCTCTCTCTTTCTAAGGTTAATTCTTCATATGGGAGCTGGAATGAAAGAAAAATCGTTGATTTCCCAGTGTACATATACATGCTAGTCAGAAAGTTTGAGAAACACTACCAGAAGAATTTTTTTTGGTAAATCAGTTATATATTGAGTATGCAGACTAAGTGCTATTAAATTTATTCCACATTCTGAAAAAAATATTTATTTTTAGGATTTTTTCCTAATTTTTTCGCATTAAAAGTGAATAAGAACATGCATTTGTGTTTTAGAATTAACATATATTTTGCTCCACAAAATAGTAGAGCGATTTCTTAAGACAATAAGCAATTTCCTCGAATAGTTTTTGGAATCAAATTTGTGAAAGCATATCTATTGAGTTTCAATTGGTAAAATCTCAAGTTGAGGGGAGGGGTTTTCGGCCTATTCGGCACCCATCTCTCACCGTCTTGCCTACCTAAAGGTATGGGGGAAACAAAGCATCACCAGCAACTTCCATAATAACAATTAGTTTTATTTCTCTTCAAACACACTTAAACAATCACAAGTGAAACTACAAAAGGAAACCCCAGGAGTGAGATATAAAGCGAGGTATCTAATCTCAATGACTAACTCTAAGTAAACCCGACTACGTGAACTAAACAAAGAGAACAAGCGCTAATGAACCGATAACTAATTCTAATGTCATCTATCTTAGATCCTCAATCTAATAATTTAATCTCTTAGCAATTACTTCCTTGACTCGCGCTATGTTTGCGAGTGAAATATTCTAATATTCACAGTTACGTAACACCGCAACAGCTCCCCGGCTCCTTCTATCTTACATCTATAAAACCTAGACTTTATATAGTCAAACTAATTTAAATATCATGGTTTCTTCTTGAGAGGCTGTGAATTAACGTGAATGCTAGTCCCAAAGTTTCCTTAAGTTTATTATTAGAAAAATTAATTAATTAATAAAATAAAAATTTTAATAATTATTAGAAAAATGACGTGTAAAGATCCATTACAAGTACCTCCAAGAAGAAAACGTGATTTATATGAGGGACTTAATAGCCCGGTAGAAATTACATTGAAAAAATTTTACTCTGAAACTATCAAGAAATCCTTGACTTGAATTTAATATTAACTCCTACATAACAATACGCTACATTAAAAAAACACTCCAAAACTACTAGTTAAATACTTTATATCACTCCTATTTTTCCAATTTTACAATCATTATTTAAGGTGTACATCATTTGGGCGATGACCAAGGAAAAACCTCCCAATGGAGGGAAAAACCTGGCCATACACTACCTGTAAAACTTAAATATTTTACACCCATCTTTTTCTTACCGAATTTTGCTCTTCGAAACAAAATCTTCAAAACATCAGGGTCAGCCACCCAGAAATGAGAACTGGATCAGTGGACGTACAAAAAGACTTTTCAACGCTGCATACATACACAGACAACATTGAATTTTCACACATATTTAAATTGTTAATTACTTTATATATTTAAACCTTATCTGGATTTTCAAAAAAAAACTCCCACTCCATATGTGCAGAGCTATTAGTATTATGGTTAATTTCCTAGCTACGCCGCGATCCAAAACCAGATATATAATAATATATACATCAATATGGGAATATATACACACTTATATACAATTTAAAAACCTTTAGTATGAACACTATGAATCTCGCACTCACAGCTAAGTCAATATATAGGAATTGATCGCAAAGCACGTTTAGTCAAAGTAATTTACAAAAGCAGTTATGAAGGGTGGGATACCCACTGGAATAAAAAGGGGTAGTAAGAGGTAAGAAAAACATTTCTTAGACGTAAAACATGCTTATAATACAAAGAACGCATCACAGCTCAATGTCAGAAATGCAACGATAATTGTCACAAGTATTGTTTGAAGTTGATTCCGCGTAAGTCATAGCACAGCCGACACCGAACGACCAAGTATTGTCGCTCAACTTCAAGCAAATCAGATGTGCTGGTGACGTCAGCTGAAGCGAAGATAAACCATACCGCGAGCTGTATTGTAGCCAACAACGTCTCATAAACAATTGATTTCAAGTTTTCTCAGAAGAAATTCAAGGAATTGAGGTCCGGGAAGCATAGAGGCAAAACAATAGGTCCATTGCGTCCAATCCTCCTCCAGGATATGTAGCATAGAGCTGAATGGAGTAAAATGTGCACTATCATGCGTTCTGGAGCACAGTGGCTGTTACTCTCTATAGCCACTCCAAAAAAAGTAAAATTCGCCTATGTGTCTGTGCCTTCAACCCATCCACGTTGCTCCAAATCTTTCTCATTTGTTTGGCCACCTCCCCTTCTCGCTCATTGTCCTCCTTGCAACCACTATTACCGCTATTTTCACTGACTAAAAGTGGCTTGCGATTCCACGTTCTAAGTTGATATGTCGTCTCCATGCTGCCTATTATAAGCGTTCTGAATTTGTCGCTCGAATATGGCAACACCCTGTAATTTTAGAAAAATGACTAGAAATAATTATATAAAAAAAGTTTCAATATACTTAACATGAACAAATGTTTGTTGAATTCCAAAGTAAATGTGTCATTCAAGATAGTATTCCTAGAGATGCCTACAATTTACATAGCTATAATAATATTAAGTTTTGTATCCAACTCAGCCGAAAACAAAGTCCTAGCTAGGGTGTTTCCAGGGCTTCCGGACAAATTTACATCCAGAGCGCCATCCTAACCCGTAAGGTAGGATGAGGTTACCTTATAGGTTAGAATGGATCCCCATCCTATAAAGTAGTCTATCAAGCATTTCTAGAAACTTTTAGTTTTAGAGCATAAAAGAAAAAAAATAATTAAAGGTGAATAATGAAAATTTGCGGACTTGATACTCATTTGTAATAATTTAAATTTAGCACCCCCATTTTTTTGTCAGGAGGGATATACCTGTCTTTAACCTCCCCCATCTCTTTTTAGGTTATACCTTTGGTTTCACAATGCTTCTTGATTTTATTTTATGAAACGAAATCTCAATTATATTTACTTAAGTTCTTTTAAATGTTTTTTAAAATATGTTTCCCTCTGCAGGAAAAGATATAGATATATTAACACAAACACTAACAAAAATTTGGAAATCCATTTATTTTTTGCTGAAAGTGCGGGAAAAATATAACTACTTTCAAATAATAAGAGAATACACTTTCTCTCTACTCTATCAAAAGAAAAGAAGGGGGCTTGGGACAATTAATAACGAACTTGGCATTAGCGAAGTATTCTACTTTGTCGCCTAATTTTAAATGTAGATGGCCTATGAAAAACTGACAAGGTTTGAAAATATAAATCCAGAAATTATATATATATATATATATATATATATATATATATATATGTACTGAAGAGCCAAAACATTATGACCACCCCAACATTTTGCAATGGACTCGCCTGGATAACGTGGAAAGCCGTGATCAGGTGGAAGTGGTATTTACTTCTGGTAGAGAGTCTGAAGAATCATTCTTTCACTTACTTCTGTGTGCGATGGGAAAGGCTGTGAATCTAAGCGACTTTGATAGAGGGCAGATTGTAATGGCTAGAAGGCTCGGAACAAGTATTTCCGAAACTGCACCACTCGTGGATTGTTCGCGATATACAGTTGTTAGTACATATGCAAAGTGGATGAATGACGGTGAAACCAGCAGTAGACGACATGGTGTTGGACGTCCACACGCTATCAAAGAAAAAGATTGCCGGAGACTGCCTCGCATGGTGAAGCAAAACCGGAGCCAGACAGTGGCTAAGCTAGCAGCCCAATACAATGCAGGACCAAGTAGAATAGTATCGGAGCACACTGTTCAGCGGACACTGTTGGATATCGGGCTACGCAGCAAACATCCCACTCGTGTGCCTTTGCTGACCAAGCGTCATTGCCAACTGCGTCGGTGCTGGGACCGGGAACATCGCGACTGGTCCATGGATCAGTGGAGAGAGTTGCCTGGTCAGATGAATCACTGTTTGTCGTTCATCACGCCGATGGCCGTGTCAGGATACGCCATCTTCCAGGCGAACAGTTGCTCCCTCAATGTACAGCAGGTCATACACAGGCGGGTGGTGGTGGTATTATGCTTTGGGGGACGTTCTCTTGGGCGTCTCTGGGACCCGTGGTTGTGGTAGAGAAGACCTTGAATGCTACAGGGTATCTGAACAGCATTGCGGACCAGTTGCACCCTTACATGGCCTCTGTTTTTCCAGCTGGAAATTAAATGTTCTAACAGCACAACTCCCTAGTGTCTCCAGGCTAAAATTGTGTTGGAGGGGTTCCAGGAACATGATGTTGAATTCCAGTTAATTTCCTGGCTACCTAACTCACCGGAACTGAATCCGATAGAACACATTTGTGATGTCATGGGACGCAGCTCCGAGTTCAAAGACCACAAATTCGCAATATGTCGTATATGCGTGACCGTTGCTTAAACATCTGGTACAATCTGTCTCCGGCCATCTACCAAGGACTTGTGGCATCCATGCCAAGGCGGGTTGAAGCTGTGTTGCGCGCCAAAGTTGGGCCAAATCGTTATTGACAGGTGGTCATAATGTTTTGACTCTTAAGTGTATATATATATATATATATAAAGTTGATAGAATGGCTTCATAGTATATATAAGGACTTATATAACAGGGGAACAGCTTATCGAGGAACTGGCGTAAAAGCCAAACATGGGTTATGCTGTTCATTGAATTTTTGAAATTCTGTGACTACGGATTGTGCAATTGTTCATTTTACTTATGTTAAAAGTAAATACTATTAAACTTTACTATTAAAAAGTAAGGATATCATTTTTGCTAAAAAATTCTTATAATAAATTATTATCTCTTGGTTAATTTTGGGGAAATTACCCAAATTTTGTAAACTTAAATTGCTTCTAACCATATTTAAAAAAAGGAAATATTATTCTCAGCTCCTATTCCGGGAAAATTAAAAATGTATGCATTTCGGGGGAAAAATATGACCTGTGTACTAATGAAGGATTTTAAATTACTTTCAAAATGCATTTATGCATTAAAACTAAATCTGACGGTTTGCTTAAAAATAACGTTTCCCTATCACAGTTAAAAGGCAAAATAAGAAATTTTCTTTCTCAAAGAGCATTTCTTATGATTTTCTTTAACAACTCCATTAAAGAAATTATGCTCATGCGGAAAATTGCATTCAGCTGTTACTATCATTTTAGTTAAGTTCCATTATGCAAATTGTATCCATTTCCTGTGCTTATTATCCGATTTATAATGCAAGAAAAGAAATGAGAAGGAAGCAGAAAGTAAATCACCATGTAAAAATACAAAAAATAAAAATGTCGGGAGAGAGTAACGATTCAAATTTTCGATTTAAGAACGGTTTAAAATATTTTTGAAGCACCCCAACTGGTTCTTTTTTAACTGAAAGGTATTTCTACGTAAACTAGAAGCTTCTTTTTATCGATTTCATGTGGTATGGAATTCTTAAAGCATAAAACTTCGTCGTTATGATCATGTAGAACGCTTACATTCCATCAGAATGACATCATAACTCTATTTCTTGGCATAAATACGTCCTTTTCAAATATTCTAAAGATGGTTCCCATTATAGGAAAGTTTGAAATACTTTTCTGTGGTTATTTTAATCTAGTGAAGCAGTATATTTTCTATAGAGAATATTGGATTCGTTCATTTCAATATTCATTTAAAGGATTATAATAAATAACTTTTATGAGTTATGAAATTGACTTTTCAACAAACGCATTTATTCCATTTCGTTAGGAAATGAAATAAAAAAACAATAATAATTTACGAAAATATAGCAGAGCAGTATCTCTAATAGAGGAAGAGAATTCGAAATGAAATAGTAATACGTACTCTTATACTTCACGTTCTCTATCCAATATTAAATAGTGACATTTTCAATTTATTATAACAAGATGGAGTTAATAAATGGTATTGATGAAGTAGCTTAAATAACACGTATCCCTGAATTTAATAATACATATATTTATATACAGTACGTGCTTTTCATATAAGTTTTTAAAAGCGTGTGATCCTAAAATGTTCATGAATGCTACTGAAAATAACTCAAACTTAGAGAAAATGATAATAAGATCTAGTGAATCATGGGTTTTGTACTTTTGATCCTGAAACAAATTGCGAATGCATGCCGAGGAAGAGCCCATCTTCATCGAAAGCAAAAAAATCTCGAATGAGCAAATTCAAATACAAAGCAATGATGTTTTTTTTTATATTGATGGAAATATGTACGCTCCCTGGGTGCCTGAATGTCGAACTATTAATGAACATTGCTACTACCACGTTTTTGCTGATCTACTTGAAAGAGTAAAAAAAGAAATAATCCAAATTGTGGAAATACAAATTATGGGTTCTCCACCAAGACGATGCATCGGCTCATTCTGCATTGCCTTTCAAGATGATTCTGACCAAGCACAGCATTCCACCGTTAGACCATCCTTTTTATTCACCAAAATTTGAGCGGTGTTACTTTTATCTGTTCCCTAAAAAGAAATCTGCATTAAAAGAGACAAGATTTGAGTCAATTGAAGCTGTGAAAGAGAAGCAGCACAGGTCCCAAAGGAGCTACGCCATGCTTCTCAAACTTTCACTATTTGTGACCCACTATTTTATCATAATTTTCATCGCCACCCCTTGTATACAATAACACAATGTATTGGATTCAATAATACCATGCTTTGACTCAAAAGCTACAACACAACATTAACCTCTGAAATACCACCGACGTATATAAGCGTCTCACTCAAAGTGACAATTGCCCCGGACGTATGTATACGTCTTTCCAAAGTATGTTTTTGTTTGTGCAATGCTATCAATAAAATTATTCCGAAGGCTTTGGACTGCAATAAGCAGTGACAGAGTTATAGTGTTTGCGAAGGGTTTACTTATTTCACAGAGGATTTGCTTATTTCAGAGGATTCCTTTCCCTCTCCAATACATCATATGCTCGCGCCTACGGTGAAACGGCACCATTGGGAGAGAATCGCGTAACTTTTGTTCGACACTTAAGGGATTAATTATGAACCATAAAAATTATCAAGTTATCTATTAATTTTTGGATATAATTTTATATGTGACAAGTCCACATGGGGTCATTGGTAATTATTAAACTTGTTCTTAACTCAGTATTGTTAAGTTAATTATAAAATACATTGTGTAGGACTAATACATTTATAAGTTTATTGTATCGGTGTAAATATGTATTTTACTTTTTATTATCTCAGTATCTATTTTATTTGTTTACTTTACAATTTTTTAAATATTCATTTGTTTTCTACTTTTCAATATGCCCACCCCCCTCGTAGTGTTATCACGCCTCCCTAGGTGGTGCGCCCCACAGTTTGAGAAACGCTGAGTTACGCAAAAGAATTCCAGCACTGTTGAGAACAGTGGAAGAATCGTATAGAGTACTGTAAGGATGAAAGTAGGGATGCATATTGAAGGTGATAAAAAGTAAATACGCATAAAATCAAAATAAAAGTTTTTATATCATCAGTCTCATTATTTAATAGCTTCACCTTGTAAAACAAAATGTCTAATATGAGTTACGGAATTACTAATTATTTTTTAATTTAGTTTTTACTGAACATTTTCAGTGAAATCCTTGCGTTAAATGCGTTGAGTTTATAAATATATTTGGAACAAAATGCTATTTTAATACATAGGCTTGCGGTTTTGCTCAAAATGTAGAAAACTGAACCTAAATAATAAATAATACATTTAAGCATTATAAATATTGAAAACTTTTTTAAACTCAGTATCAACATATCTAAGGTCAAATAGTACATTCACTCTCTAATTCCTAAAATCCATGTACAGTAATATTTTCTCCTGGAAGTTTTTTTTTTAATAATCAGCCACTTTTAGTGAATCGTTTTTAAA
>BMAO01025898.1:0-23330 GCA_019973975.1 Trichonephila clavata | reverse complement strand
TTTCTTCTCTCTTAAATTTTTTAAAATGGGCAAGTTTTAAAGCAATCATGTTCCATCACCCTCAACACAGGAGATAAAAGCCCTGACGGGCTAGGTGCTCCAAAACAAAAATCAGCTACAAACACGTCCAATTGGCGTCTTTGTGCCATCATTCACCTCGTTTGATGGTTAACAGCGTTCCTTCGCACAGCAGTTGCACGAAACTTGTCTGAACTGCCTATGCTGCGTGAATCGGTTTCTCCGCGTTACGACATGCGCCGATGTTTCTCGCAGGACGTAGTCGATTGAAAAGTTTTGCATAAACCCAATGTTTCTTCTTCACCCAATTAATATCCGCAAGAAATTTGGAATAATTTTACGAATATTTACTCCATGTTTTTCGCATTTTACGATTTATGCTTAACTTTTGGACACCAGTGTATAATTCCCTACAAGAGAAGAGTCCGAAACTGTTTTGTTTATAGTTGTGTTGCAACCTTTATATTTATTTCTTAAAGGTGGGAGAGTTATAACAGTTCGGCTTGCTTGGTGGTCAGGGTCCAAAGGCCCCATGCAAGGAAACACCTTGCCCTTAAGAAGATACGCCACCGTCCCTCATTAGAAATTTTTTGCGTGTTTTTTCATCAGATTTTTCTGCATAAAACTGAAATTCATTAGACTTTAAAATATATTCTGTTCGCGGAATATTATTACACTTTAAATCTAATATCACGTATTAATACCTTATAGCATATATTAAGGCTTTATCATATAATACTTTATCGCATAGTAGTACAAAATATTTTAATGAAAATTACCTAAATAAATATATTTTTCTTATATATATATATATATATATATTATTACAGCAATACAGTGCCGACAGATTTAAGCTCTTTTCAGGCCCTGGGCGCGGAAGATCTACAGGCCCCTTGGCACTGGCGGATCGAAATTTATAACCATTAAATCTGGTTAAGTCCAGCTTATCTGGCCCACACCAAACGCCCAATGGATAAACCTGCCCTAATAATCTAATCATGTTCTTTAGCTTTTGGAATCTAACTCACCTTTATCTTAATTCCTTTCTTCGTTTGATAAGCATAGTAACAAGGATATATGCGGCCCATCCGGTATAGTGGTTAGCGACGCTCACTGCTGTGCCGTAGGACCTGGGTTCGAATCCCGGAGAAGGCATGTATGTTTGTAAATGTATAGTGATTTGCGGCATGGAGGTACTCTAAATAGCCGTCGAGCCGAAAGTTCTCTCGTGAGGTTGGTGGGAGGGGAAGAGAGGTGGGAGACCCCTGACCACTCTCAGGGTGTTCTCCCTCAAAATTGGGGTGGAACCGAGCCAAATCGTACTGTCACCTGCATGGTGCTCAAAGCTACAGCTAACGACAGGCGTACTATCTAGCCCGATGCCATGATGAATTTCGTGGGCCTCGATCTGACTACGTCAGACAGGTGGTATTAGTAAGAACAACACAAGAATATACATTTCGTGTAGTTACAAAAGTATATTTTTCAAAGACTTTTATATATAAGAGATTTTAAAAAATATTAATATATATTCCACTACAGTATAGAATCTTTTTGCCAGATATTCTCGATTGGAGACAAATCTGGGGATCGGGCAGGCCAAGTAAGGGTAGTAACAGTGCGGAGACAGTCTTGTAACACCCTTGCCATGTGAGGCCGAACATTGTCTTGTTGAAAAATGGCTCCTGAGAGCCGTTGCATGAGTGGCAACACATGTTGTCGTAGCCCTGTCCTATTTTGGACTGAGTTCACATCGCCCGACGCGCCTGGTGTAGGAGGAAACATATCATCACCAACAAAAGCCATAACAATAATTATTTATTGAAGACAGACAAACACAATTAACAAGCACAAGTTCAATTTATAAGTGGAAACTTCGGAGTGATTCTCTAATATCTAGATTAATCCTGATACTCAAATCTAACATTCAAATCTAATATTCCCGTCTAAGTAATCTCAGCTATCAGAATTGACAAGGAGACGAACTCTTGCTAACTTCAGGTCGGTACTAAATCTAATTGTTTTGATTCCTTTTTATTTTATTGTTTTGACTTTACTATAATACTATCAAATGCGCGCTAAGCTCGTTGAATCGATCTTTAGACGATACTTACATGTAGTTTGGCAATTCCGTCTCACTCTCTCTAACATTTACGAAATCTAGACTTTATATAGTCGAATTAATTAGCATATAACTATCTCGTGTTTTTCCCGAGGAGGCCGTGAAATAGAATAAATGCTGGCCCCAAAGTTACCCAAGAGGATTAGTTTGGAAATTCACGCGGATAGCCCCGTCACAGCCCCCCTCAAGAAAAAAAAAACGGGATTTATAAAAGGGTATCAATGGACCGATATAAATTACGTTGAAAATTTTAAGTCTTAACTTATATAGACATCTTAAATTTTAGTTTAGCAATAACTTTAATAGAACAATACGCTAAAGAAACACTCAAAACTACTAGCTCAAAATTTAGTCACTCCAAGATTTTAACTTTTACATTCATTATATAAGGTGAACCCCATTTGGGCGAGGACCAAGGAAAAACCTCCCACTGGAGGGAAAAACCCGGCCGTACACAACCCGTAATCTTAGATATTTTAAATATATCCTGGGCTTACGTATCTTTTATCTTCAACACAAAATCTTCAAAACATCAAGGTCAGCCACCCTGAAATTAGAACTGGATCAGTGGACGTACAAAAAATTTTTTGAATACTTTATACACACAACAACATTGAATTCACACATATTTAAATTGTCAATTACTTTTCAAATTTTATCTGGTTTCTAATAATAAAACTCCCATTCCAATCGCGCAGCGCTGTTAGTGTTATGGTTAATTTCCTCTCTCTACGCCGCGAGTCCCAAAAACCAGATATATACTAATATACACTTCAATATGTTTATATATACACAATTATATACAATTTTCAAAATATTCAATATAAACAAACAATACAATCAATTCTCGCACGTTTAGCCAAGCCTTTAGTTTAGGTAAACAAATGTAAACATACATATGCTTTCCACAATTTAGAATATATTTAAATATAGAAAAGGTCATTTCACTCAACGTAGTGAGACTTTTGCATTAGGCAACATTATTAACAAAACGAGACTTGCCTCCCGCAAAAATTCAACCGACAGCCTGTCAGTAAAAATATAAATGAAACAATACAACCTGGCTAATATATTGCTCCTCTTCTTTCTCTAATGTCTCCTATCTGCACCTCCAATGATGTGGACCTTCTGCTGGGTTGACTCTCTCCTGGCTCCTGGCTGGTCTATACTCTCGGCGACTCCTCAAGATGTAGTTGTGACCTTGTCCTTCTTTATCTCTTCTAGATCGGGTGGATCCTTCATGCCCTGTCAATGATCCTATTGGAGATCTTGATCTGGCTTTCCCATAGATTTCTCTGCCGTCTTTGGAATTGCTGAAGCTGGACCTTTTCTGTGGTCTCAGTCGTAGTGGTTGGCGATAACTTTCTGGAACTTGTATACTGTTGCGATCTTCGACTTTGTTTCTTTTCCTTGTCTGCACATTCGACGAGATGGAGGACGGGAACCTTCGTTTGTAGACTTCTCTGTGGATATGTGCTCTTTTACTCCTCGGCTCCTCTGGAAGTGACTCCTGTTTTCTTTTGCATTTTCTGGAGTGTTGGTTTTTCATTTTTTTTGTCTCACCTGGGATAGTGAGTCAAATATCACCCTCTTACACCGACCCTTGGTCAGCTCGTGTCCGCTCCTTTTTGTCTCTCTGTGATTACTTTTATTCCCTACTCTATGATTTTCATTTTTCTCCTGTCTCCCACTAGACTCATTACTCTTAGAACTTTGTGACCTATCTAACCCATATCTACCATCCTTAAAACTACTCGATTGATATTCGGATCCTCTACTAACTGAACAATATACCTCCACTAAACTTTCATCACTTTTTCTCTGATGGTAAATTCGAACCTGATCTATATTGACTGTAGTTCTTCTACCTGCTTTCCAAATTACAACATTATTGTTTTTAACACTCACAACTCTAAAAGGACCCTCAAACTTAGGACAGAACTTAGCAACCACCTTTTTTACTGGCTGAACTTATAGGGTGAGTTTCGACCAACACTAAATCATTCACCTTAATGTTAATTTCGCGTCTCCTTTTATTGTAATATTTCGCCCACTTTTCTTGCTTTTTCGTTGTATTCTGCCTAGCTTCCTCAAACACCTTTTCAATATTCCCAACCACAAATTCTGTACCATCCGTCACCATCACAAGTTTTTGAAACGGAGTAATAAGTTTCCTGCCCAAAAATAATTCTGCTGGGGTCTTTCCCGTGGTTTCATGAACTGCCGTTCTTAATGCACATGCGAATTAATTTAGAAACCTGTCCCAGGATTCATGATTATAATTTACAAAAGAAGCAATCATTTGTAATAAATCGCGATTAACACGTTCCGTTCGATTTGATTGAGGTCGATACACTATTGTTTTGGCATGCTTTATATCTAATCTATCACTTAAATGTTCAAAAACTTCGAATACAAATTGGGGACCATTGTCGCTACTCAATTGAACTGGAGCTCCATATTGCGAAATATAATTTTCGAACAGGGCATTGGTTTTTATTTTTGCGGACGCCTTTCTGAGGGGTATTATTTCTAACCATTTCGTGAAATGATCCGTTATTACACAAATATATCGATATCTTTGGGGTTTCGATGCTGGGTAGGGGCCTAATAAATCTAATGAAACTATTTTGTTCGGATAATTAGTTACAATCGGTATTAAATGACCGGCCGGTAACGCATTTTTATAGTTAATTTTTGGCACGCCTCGCATGTCAAACCATTATCATGTATCTCCCTACGCATGTATAGAAAATAACAAGCATCCTTCACGCGTAAATATGTTTTGCGTATTCCGAGGTGTCCAGCCATAGGCTTATCATGAAATTCGTGCATTATCACACCTCGCATTGATTTTGGAATATATACTCTCATTTCTCCGAGAGAGGATGCGTATTTCGCATAAAATAACAATCCTTCGATGATTTTGAAATCCTGGGACCAGTTCCCACAGACCCCCGCATTTACTGAACTATCATCGGGGTTTTGTAAGTAGCGATAAATATGACCCAGCTCGGTGTCCTGCTTTTGTTCAGTTATCAATTGTTCCCTCGACGAAAGTACCAAATCTCTAATTACTGCACAAGTTATATTGCTATCCTCAAAATTTTCCACAGGGTTCCGCGACAACAAATCTGCCACAACATTTTGAGCACCTGGCCTATGTTCCCATTCATCATTAAATTCGGCTAGCTTGAGTGACCATCGTATCATACGACTTGATAAATTTTTACCATTAGTGAGTTTTGTTAACGCTGCGTGATCTGTAATTACTTTTACTGGTAACGATCCAAAGTAGGTGCGAAACTTGTTTAAAGCCCAAATCACCGCTAAACATTCACGCTCGGTTACTGTGTAATTGCGCTCCGCCTTATTAAGTGTGCGGGATGCATATGCTATGGGTCTCTGACTTTGCGTAAGGACCGCTCCAATCCCAATAGAGCTCGCATCTGTAAAAAGCTCAAATTGTACATTAAAATCCGGTAATTTAGCACAGGTGCTTTCGTAATTGCACGTTTGATCGATTCAAAAGCAGCTTGCGCCTCTTCCGACCAATTAAATTTCCTACCCTTCTTTTTTAAATCATACAGTGGCTCGCAGAGATCTGCGTACCCCTTAACAAATTTTTGATACCATTGGGCCATTCCGAGAAATTTTGATACATCTCTCGTATTTTTTGGTGCTTTCATTTCGAGTATTTCTTTAACTTTAGATTCATCTGTGGCTATCCCATCTTTACTAATCACGAGGCCTAAGTATTTTAGTTTCTCACATCCAAACTTACACTTATCTTTGTTCAACGTCAACCCCGCTTCTTGCAATAACCTAAATACTTCCCTTAAATGTTCCAAGTGATGTGCAAATGATGGAGATGCGATGATGACATCATCCATATACACTTGGACACACTTCCCTAACAGTGATTGCAATATAATATCTATGGCCTTCTAAAAATTTGGCGCTGCCCCCGATTGGCCGAATGGCATGCGCTTAAACGCATAAGTGCCGTTTTTCGTCACAAAAGCAGTTTTGGCTACATCCCTGGGGTGTACTGCCAATTGAAAATAGCCAGAGCGCAGATCCAAGGTACTCATTATTTTCGTGTGAGGAATATTGGTAATTAAATCCTCGATGAGTGGCAAAGGAATATCTCGGGTACTTAGTTACCGCATTAAGTTTGCGATAATCCACCGCAAATCTATACGCCTCAGGATTGTCCTGGGGTAATCCGTTCTTCTTACTACACAAAAGTACAGGAGATGCGTAAGCCGATTGAATTTGTACGATGGTGCCTTCTCGTAACATCTTGTGGATGTGATAATCAATGATACCTTGCTTAACCTTGTCATACCTATACGGTCTGGAGACAACTGGAGGGCTATCCCCTGTATCGATTTCATGATATAATACATGAGTAAGTCCCGGTTTGTCGGAGAATAGGCTTTAAAACTATTAAATAACGATTTTAAATCTCATTTTTGATTTTGTTTTAATTTTGAATTCGAAAGATCAATTTCTACATTCTCCTCAACTATTTTTAATTCTTCGATTTGCGAATCCGGAATCGCTAAAGACTTTTCCTCGAAATACATGGTAATCTTCGCGTTTCGTATAAAATCGACACCTAAAATGCATGGATATTCGAGATCTGCTAATATGTGAAAATCCCATTTTTTTGTGAATTCTCTAATTCGTATTTCTAATTCTATCGTCCCTACATTGTTGCAACAGGCGCCCTGAGCCGTTATAACTTTTGAATTTGATTTTTTATTGGTTTATAAGAAAAATATGCCCTATATGTTTCTTCAGAGATGAACGACTTCTTGGCTCCAGTATCCCATAATGCCTTAGTGAAGATGTCGTTCACTAAAATTGGCACATACGGGAGTTCTACAGGGGACATCCTTAAGGCAGAAACCCTTATAGGAGGTTTCTCATCAACATGCGATCGATCTTGATTTCGAACGCTTAAAAAGTTTAAATTTTTATGACTACCCCTATTCCACCAATTATTCGACCCCCGTTCAAAATTATCACTCGGACTCCTATTTCTATATTGATCTCTTCCACCACGATTTTCGAATCCGCGATCATTCCTATCAATACGGTTCCTGTTCTCGAATCCTTGATTATCATAATTCTTCTGGGGTCTCGTCCCATAGGAAGTTCTATATCCCTGTCTCCTATCATTTTGACGTTCGACTACCCCAGTATCTCTCCAATTTCTATTAGTACGACCTTCATTAGACCTCCTACTTACATCATAAGCTCGTGTTTCATTATTATTATTGCTCGAACCCGGATTGTCTCTCCGCAAATATCTGTCCTCATACTTTGAGATCATCTGAAGTAATTGCAATTGAGTAGTTGGATTTCTAATGTCTATATATTCCATCAATTGTGGTTCCAAACGGGCAACAATATGCTCGATCAAACTATCTTCTGACATATTCAATCCCAATCTTTTGTGTATTTTGAGGAGGCTATAAATGAAATCCGACGGAGCCTGACCGTGACCCTGATACGACGAATAGAACCTGACTTACAATTCAGTCTTATTCCTAACCACTGGGAAATTTGCTGTCAAAGCCTCTTTCAACTGCGCGAAATCCGTAGCATTCCCTTTCACTATCGAAGATCCGAATACGTCATACCAGTCCAAGGCTCGACCTTGGAGACGCCCTTTAAGATAAGCACATGCCAAATTGTTAGGTACTTCGTAAAACGTAACATTACTGTCAATATATTCAAGGAATTCTGTGATGTTTTCTACTCCGGAGAAACAAATATCAGGCAAGAGCCTAAAATTGGATCCGACTCCCATCTCGGGGTTAAGGGAGAAATGTCCTGAGGACAAACTCGTTGGGTGCCAGTGTCGTAGCCCTGTCCTATTTTGGACTGAGTTCACATCGCCCGACGCGCCTGGTATAGGAGAAAACATATCATCACCAACAAAAGCCATAACAATAATTATTTATTGAAGACAGACAAACACAATTAACAAGCACAAGTTCAATTTATAAGTGGAAACCTCGAAGTGATTCTCTAATATCTAGATTAATCCTGATACTCAAATCTAACATTCAAATCTAATATTCCCGTCTAAGTAATCTCAGCTATCAGAATTGACAAGGAGATGAACTCTTGCTAACTTCAGGTCGGTACTAAATCTAATTGTTTTGATACCTTTTTATTGTTTTGACTTTACTATAATACTATCAAATGCGCGCTAAGCTCGTTGAATTGATCCGTAGACGATACTTACATGTAGTTTGGCAATTCCGTCTCACTCTCTCTAACATTTACGAAATCTAGACTTTATATAGTCGTATTAATTAGCATATAACTATCTCGTGTTTTTCCCGAAGAGGCTGTGAAATAGAATAAATGCTGGCCCCAAAGTTACCCAAGAGGATTAGTTTGGAAATTCACGCGGATAGCCCCGTCACAATGTGGTTGCTCTATTTCATGGACATACCTCTGGGCTGTCATGGTGCCACGAATCAATACTAGGGGTGACCATGTATTGTAAGCAATGGCACCCCTTTCCATCACAGCAGCTGTGGTAGCGGTGTGTCACTGTGAAGCAGATTGAGGCGTTCACCACGGGGTCTCTACACATGAACACGATTGTCATCACTGCTAAGATTGAATCTGGATTCGTCGCTAAAGACGACCTGGTTCCATTCCGTTTCAGTTCAGTTTCCTCGTGCGCGGCACCACTCCAAACGAAGGCGTCGATGGGTGGGCGTCAAGGGCAGCTCACGTAATGGGCTCCGCGATCCCAAATGTCCTTCATCCAGGCGCCTTCGTACGGTTCCAGAAGACACAGGGGCCCCTAGTGAAGGTGCTACCTGTGCCTGGATGGCGGCCGATGAAGCAGTTGGCTGTACGCGTGCATTTCTTACGATGTGGTGGTCTTCTCGACGACTGTCTTTGTGTAAATGACATCTCTCGGATCCACTGGTCCCAACACCTCCTCACAACACAACCAGAACGGCCTAATTGACGAGCTACTCGCCTAGCTGACCACCCAGCTTCCATAATGCCGATGATTCTCCACCTCTCAAACTGCGACAGCTGCTCATATTGTCTTTAAAAACGGCCTAATGGCATGTCTACCTCAGCCTTTCTTTGTAAACGATTCAGCACACTCAAACAAGTTTTCGTAACCCGTTTTATACCTCACGGAGAATGACGTTAAACGCCCTCTACTGGCTATACGTAATGCGCAATCACGCTGCATTTCTACTCATTTGCATATCTCCCCGACATGTATCTTGACGCCAAGTTTCGTTACGATTCCGCAATTATTTCTTGGTGGGCTAATTTTTTTTTATCCATGCTAATTTTTTTCCCCTAGTGAATATACGTTCACTAGGGAAGTTTCATATTTGTCCATCTATTTCAAAAGAAAAGTTGTCTCCAGTATTGTGGTCTATTTTTTCCCGTTCATATCACGTATTTCAGCCAGGGCTGCTTTTATGAATCTTTACTTTGCTATTAAGGCAAAAATTCAACTAGCTTGAAATAGTTTGCTTTGAACTACACATACATTTCCTCACATAACTTCATTTTGTTTCATTTATCTGCTTTAGTAAAATACAGTGGTGGAAATAAAAATCCCATCACCAAGAAGGAGTTGTTCTATATCAAAAAAATTTCGTTGGTGTACACATCCCAAAGATGACTTTGATTCAAATTTCGTGTTAAGGTATCCGACTACGTTCGGAGACCTATTTTTTTATTTTTCTAAAATTCACTAAAACTTTTACATTTTTAATTTCATTTTTTGCACTATGATAAAAAACACAGTTATAAATAATATACATACATTAAAATTTACAAAAATTTTAAATTTTAATGAAATTTTAATTAATTTTTTTAATTTTTTCAAAGGCTCTATTTTTAAAAATAATTTATATTTTACAAAAAAAATTGCTGCAGCACATTTTTCAAACACATTTCTAGAGGTTGTACTACAAGTTTTAAATTATTTTCTTTTAATCAAAAGTTATAGCTAATCGAAGCTACCAACCTATGAATTTCATTCAAATTTTCAATACTTTTATAAGGAAATCCAACTATAAAATCACTAAAAATTGTTCAATTTCTTAGCTGCTAGTCCAACCTCTAGATAATACTATTAATAACATTTGTGTAAAATTTCATACAAGTATCTCTATTGGCTCTTTAGATATCACATTTGAAATATCAAGAAATTTACAAAAAAACAGTTTTGAGAAAAATGCATTTAAACTTTATAAATGTAATTTCAAAACAAAATATCACAAGTATATTACTAAAACTCTAATGATTTATATTTAACACCTCCACTCCTTGCTATTTTATTAAATTTTAACTTTCTTTGGGCCCTATATTTTTTTTCTGGCTGATTTTTAAAAAGGCAAAGAATGTTGTTTCGAGTCACTGTGCGAATGATGGCAAGAAATCTGTCATCACGCAGTGTATAATAATTTGCATTTATGCCAAAAGCTTTCAAACAAACAAATAAAAGCTTTGTTAAAAATAATGACAGCAATATGGGTACCCAAAGAAAATGTTTTCAGCTCAATAAAAGTTTCTTTCAGAACAATTTGCCGAAAAAGCGCGTTAAATGATTTGTTTACATTTGTGTCACACCGTGGAGGCAATTTTATAATAACTGCTTATCAAACAACTTTGTATACACAGGTTTAACAATATTTAAAAGTTTCATGGAAAGGCTTACACCTTTATTTATATATATTTTTTCCGGTGGCTATTCTTCATTGATACTCACACCAGCTCTCAGCTCCATTTGGGCATGGTGCATACATGGGTATCTCTCTGATGGAGCCACCGAGAAAAAAATGTTGCACTTAGCAGAGCTTTGACGTGATTGGTGTTACTGCCATAATAGTTTTGAATTTTATTAATCATAACACTGGAAAGCTTTTCTTTCCCACCGAGGTTTTTCTGGCTTTTTCTAAGTTTTCTTTGCCGAATACTCACTCTTTCTTAGAAGTATATTAGGCACTCATTTTATGACACTGTTGACATCAAATAGATCTTTAACTAAAATGTATCCTTGGGAATCACCATCACACACCATAGAAATCAACATTGTTTTAAGATCTCGTGGTATAAAATCACACGAAGATTTTGTACGCACAAACAGATTCCATGATTGAAGTAAATACCAGATGAATGCAGGAACACGCATGTTCGACTAGACATTTAGAATTCTACAAAACTTAGACATAATTTCCTAATCTGGAAGTTTCCCAGTGGCGATGGATAAAGTTTCTATAGAAACTTTTAGGGAAGAATGTCCATGTATCTGTCGTCAACGGATATTCCACATTCTCCAATTGACATGTTGGAACATTTTGTAATGCTTTTTACTACCAACACAGCAGCATTCAAGACATCTTTAGCCGTTGATGTAGCAGCAGCCAAGATATTTCTTTCACAAAGTCTATATGCTCTTTTTGCCATACGGCATAACATATTCAGCTTAGCACGTAACTTTTTCGCAGACAAATGTCATCTTCCAATAACTCACATTCCACAAATAAGTTGCAAATTAATTGAAGTTTGGTTTTTAAGCTTTTTAGTAGCTGAAAAATTGACAATAAAAGTACATTTGGAGCATTTTAAAGTCACATTAGAAGTCAGTCCAAACAAGTAATCTTCATGCAGGTACAGATTCTTCTCAAAACAATTGAAGAAACACAAATTGAGAAAAACATACTTCCCAAAATATTTAAATAAAATATTCCATAACCTCTTAATGTTCCATTAAAACATTCTTTGCACTGTGAAAAATTCTTCAGTGAATCCAGTTTTTGTTCATTACAAGTTTGAATATTTGCTACTTCCAATGTTTTTGTTACCAATCTACTGTTATCAGTCCACTGTTGCATTTTCAAGAAGTTATTTTTATAGTTTTATGAACCATTATAACTTGAATTTTTAAAAGCAGAATGTCTAGAAACCATCAACGATCAAAAATTGTACAATTAAATCGAAAAAAGTTAAGTTTTTAGAAGAAATTTAGGATCAAAATTCGTAAGGCACAAATCAAAACAAAAACATGTGAGGTCAGAAGAAACAAATGTTGCCAATCGCAAGAGTCGAATTAAAAGATCGAAATTGTTGCCCATCAATTAAATAATTAAAAAAATTGTCAGAAATAGTTTTTAAAATTATAATGGGTTGAAACTGCAAAAATTATCGGTAAAAAGCATGTTAAACAGACAACTTCCGGTTTCGATTTCACCACTTCCGGTTTCGAATGACAGCTGTAAAAATATTTTAAACATCTGTAACTTTTTTTCTAATTATCGCAAAGACAAAACAAAGACAGATTTAGAAAGCTAATTGCTTGAACTTTAAAATGGTAAAATAAAAAGAAAATGCGATTTTTGACCGAAAATGGCATTTTCAACGTAGTCGGATACCTTAAGCGCATAACTGGGGCACTAGTTGTTCCACTTTGAGGATGCGAATCATATGTACTTAAAATAACTCGATTTCAGGAGCACTTTCGAGGTTAATTCACGTACCCTGACCAGGGACGTCTTAAGACTCTTTGAGGCTCTGGGCCCAGAGAAATCTTAAGATTTTTGAAGCCCTGGGTCCCTATGCAAAATTTGAGAACTGTAAAGATATAGACATAGCATGCATTGTCAAATACTCGTTCAAACGGTGATTTGAAACAAATAAATGTGCACGACTCACAATCTCAAAAATCTGGACACAAACCGGTTTGGCTGATGACTGCAATTCGACAAAATGATTGATTTTCTTATGGTATTAGGCCTAGGCCTAGACATGGACAACGTCATCCCATAATAATACAGTCTTTCCGTCTTTCCAGCTGACATGCCGTTTGAAATTCCCTGTTTTTCGGAGAATATATGCGGAAATAACATTTGGCCATTAAAATTATCCGGATCATGACCCTATTAAGAGAAACAAGAACAAAACGATGCCCCCACCGAGGGTGAGGTCCTGAGCCCAGGTGGCCCATACCTTAAGACGTCCCTGACCCTGACTGCAAACTTGTACGTCAGTCTGGTGATATAAACTGTTGCATTGTCATTTATAAGCATCATTCAAGGGCATTTTTCAACAGGATAGCGTGTACCCTCATGCCCTGTTGTATACCAACATGGTCTAAAGAGTGTCAATGTGTTGACCTGCTAAATCATCAGATCTTTCTCCAGTCAAGCGCGAATGGGTATCATTGAACTACAACGACAGCGTCATCCACAACCGGAAAAAAGCAACCTGATATTGATCGACCAAGGGTGACAGACATGCAATTCCATCCCACAAACTGATATCCGTTACTTCTACATGCACTTTGTTTGCATGCCTATATTTAAAATTCTGGAGTTTACACCGATTTTTAATGTACCACCATTTCGCATTTGAAATGGCTTTTCTCGAGCCCACATTAACCTGTGATCTTGAAACTTTAATTAATTAAATATGTTACCTAGACAAAGACATTGCCGAAGTTTCAATAGTCTACAATAATTCCCCCCCCCCCATCAGTATAAGAGATATCCGAGAGTAACTAAGCACAGTTGTGATCTAAAAGAGAACTTGTTTGATTTGAATAATATTCATTTGTTCGAAATAAAATTTGTGCAAAAAAAAAAAAAAAAAAAAAAAAAGCGCATGCGAAAATTTTGTGCAGATTTCAACAATACAGATATACAGAAAAAAGGATGGCTAGGGCTACTACACGACTCAAATGCGTGGAAATCAAATGGATTAAATATCGGTTCAAGATCCTTTTATCGTTTTGACTTTATAATAATAATCCACAAGTGTGGTGCTTTTAATGGCGTTGGGAGGCCCCTGGCAGCCGTCAGCCACTTAATCCACCTCTGCCAATTCTACATTTAACAGTAGTGAATTCAGTTATTGAAAACATGCAAGGACGCTATTTCAAAACATGAAAACACACATATACACGGAAAGTATATGATGAGCTACTACAATCGATTACAGTTATCTTGTCGTGTAGATATAGCCAACTTATGCAATACAATGATGAACTTCATTACTGAAAAGAAGTGTTACAGAGAAAAGGGCTTGTTATAAAGTTCTTAGTAATAAGAGGGAGAAGTGTGGGAAAATGAAACTTTCAAAGGGGAAAATAAAACCATTGTTTCACTGAATAACGGAAATTATTTAGGTACTTTGGAACTTCAAGGCAAATTTGATAGATTTTTAGATGAACATATAAAAAAATATTACAATTCTGGAAAATGTAATTCTTATCGGATACACAATTTATGATAAATTCATAGAATTCCTTGCGTCCAAAATCTTGGAAACTATAGTCACTGAAATACAGACAGTTAATTATTATTCTGCTACTGTTGCTTATATATATATATACACTCACTTCTAAAAGTTAAGCACGGGGAGGAAAATGCTAATTTCCGGAAGCCAAAAATAACTGTAGAGGATGCAGTTCACTGCAGAGGTAGTTGGAAGTATGCAAATATGTTAAGTAACAGCCAATCGTGATTTTATGTCAAGAAATATGCAAAAAGAGCAGTCTGATAA
This sequence comes from Trichonephila clavata, assembly GCA_019973975.1. Taxonomy (NCBI): domain Eukaryota; kingdom Metazoa; phylum Arthropoda; class Arachnida; order Araneae; family Nephilidae; genus Trichonephila; species Trichonephila clavata. The sequence continues at coordinate 8,617 of BMAO01025898.1, read as the reverse complement.
GAAGCCAGCTTTATGAAGGGTTACAGAAGTTGATTGTAAGTGCTGATAGAAGGTGTTTAAAACTTTCGTACAATTTGTTTTCAAGACATACATGTTTCTCCGACTTCCAGAAAACGAATGGAAGATTCTGAGCGCTGGCGTGCTGTGGGGCGCATTGAAGCCGGGCAGTCGATCAGAGATATTGCTCTTTTCTTCAGCGTTCATCATTCTGTAATTTCACCTTTATGGAAACAATTCCAAACCACACAGACAGTTGTCCGTAGGAGGTCGCACAAGGGTTACAACCCCCGCGGAATATCGATATATTGCTATTGTAGCCAAGCGGAATCGCAGAGCGATCTCCACACGTGTGACAACTATGGTTACAGCGTCCATTGGTAAGGCTATATCTGCAGCTACTGTGTGCCGAAGATTACATATGAATGGATTGTATGCCCGGGTACCTCGAGTTTGTGTTCCTCTATCCGTCCAATCTAGAGGGGCACAATTAAAGTGGTGCCGGCAATATGACAATTGGACTGTGTCTGACTGGGGCAATGCCATGTTTACTGATGAGTCAAGATTTGCTCTGGAGCCAGATGACAAGCGTATAAGGATATGGCGTAAACAAGGAACACGCAATCTGCCCCAAAACAACACCGAACATCACGCATTCCGAGGCGGAAGCATTATGGTGTGGGCAGGGATTTCATCAGGATACCGCACCGACCTGCACATCTTTAAACGGGGTTCTGTGACGGCTATCCGGTATCGAGATGAAGTCCTAGAACACATTGTGAGATTGTACCCTGCCGCAGTTGGCCCTACTCTTGTTTTAATGAACGATAATGCAGGTCCCCATAGAGCCATGAATGTTATCTACAAAATAAATTTTGTTGTGCTATCTCTTGTCTTTCTTAGTGTTGCATTTACGGTGGCCAGCAGTGTATAAAATTGGGAGAGTTTTTCTATTCTTGCGAATAAGATTTTTAATTATCTGAGTTATCAAAATGAGATTTAGTATTTGTGCTTTGGAAAAATCCATTTTGAAGTTTTAATTTCATTCATAATAATATCATAAAAAGCACGCATAACTTTTAAAACTTGACCAAATCCATTTGCTCTTCCCCCAATAAACAATTCACAAACTAGAATTTTTGCATGAATTGCACAATTCTTTCTTGAAATGATTTGTTACCGTATATATAATGTCAGTCTTATTTACGTGAGGTAGAAAAAGAATGAATTCATTTTTATCAGGCTCTTTTCAAGCAGATAATCTGAAATGTGGACGTGGTAGTTGCTGTCCAGCATCAAATATTGCTCCATAACTTGATAAAAAAATGCAGGTAAAGCTTTGAAATTTTGCAGGTATGTTTTTTTAAGATTCGAGGTATCAAATAAGCCAATAAAAATTTTCGACAGTTTAAAGATTTTTAGGGTACCTTATCGCCTTAACTGTAATGTGACAATTTACTTCGATTTTGGCCAAAATCTCTACAATTTTTTCTCATCCTCAAACCGTCATTGGGATATACTGACTTTAAATTTGAAACTGTAGTAGATATCAAAATGTATTGAAGGGTGTTAAAAGTACGTTGGTCAGTAATGCGCAGATACAATTAGAACTTTACACTCCGCATATACAAAAATTTTCATAGATCTTGATTGTTTAATTCCTTGCAAATTACAGGCAGCAAATACTCGACTTTCGACAAAAGAATTGAAAAACGAGGTAAATGAATTTGAAATTGTAACATACGAGAACTACTCTCGGACCCGGCTAGAGGTGTGGGAGGAACTAAAGGAAAAGTCACCATAATACTTTTCAATTATTTATTCAGCACACTAATTATTAACAGACACAATTCACACAAGTATTCAAAAATCAGATGTTCCAATAAAGAGCGGAGGAGGTTTAACTACGAGTGGTACGAATTCTGTGAGAAGACTTCTATAAAATTGATCCTCCTTTTATGGATCAATCCACTACTCTAATATTTGATTTACAATTTAGTTATTGCGACCAATCGTCATTTAAAAATTTTCAACTATTTAATGCACTAAACGCGCTATCAATGTTTACAAATACCTGATCGGTAGATAACTTTCCTTGTCGTCAGCTTCTCTATATTTCAATCTCCAGGTAACTCCGTCTATCCCTCTATTCCCCTATTGATCTCGCTAGCTAGAAAACCTATACTATATATCTAACCGATATAATCTGCATATCACGGCTTCTTCTTCCAAAAGGGTTGGTTGTGAATGATAGCCCAAAGCTTTCCCAAGATGTTAAATGGAAGGACGCGTATAGATCCGTCACAAAATTACAATTTTAATTATCCTTTGGAATGACATTTTGACTCGTAAATATGGATTTGTAGAAAACTGTGAAATCGTTAAAATCATCAAAGATATATTTAAGAATTGTTTTGATTAATATTAGTCAAAAGCAAAGAAAATATCCTTTAGAAAGAAATATCAAAGTATTCACAAGCATGTGAGATAACGCAGTGCTAGGGTAACTTTCTTTGAAAGAAAGAGACACCGGTGTAAAGATTGAAAGCAGACACAGCCAGAAATTTAAAGTAGAAATCTTTACACGAATTATTGATTCTAATTTGCAACAAACAAATGCGTAGTAAAAAATATGAACTGTTATTTGAAAATATCTAGGGTTTATTGAAAATATTTGTGATTTAGATGAGATCGAAATTAAAATAGTATTCAAGAAACTATCGAAATCTTACGACAAAAATATTTTCAGGGAAAACTGAATTTGGAATGTCAAGGTATTAAGTAATATCTGATGAACTAATGGTGAAAAGCTGAAGAAAAAGCAAAGAGAAGGAATGGAAAAAAAGAAGATTAATTGAAAATCTACACTCAAGAGCCAAAACATTATGACCACCTGTCAATAACGAGTTGGCCCACCTTTGGCGCGCAACACAGCTTCAACCCGCCTTGGCATGGATGCCACAAGTAGTTGGTAGATGGCCGGAGACAGATTTTACCAGATGTTTAAGCAACGGTCACGCAAATCCCAGATATTGCGAATTGGTGGTCTTTGAACTCTGAGCTGCCATCCCATGACATCCTAAATGTGTTCTATCGGATTGACATCCGGTGAGTTAGGTGGCCAAGACATTAACTGGAATTCAGCATCATGTTCCTGGAACCACTCCAACACAATTTTAGCTTTATGACACGGGGCTCTGTCCTGTTGCCACATTCCATTTCCAGCTAGAAAAACAGAGACTATGTAAGGGTGCAACTGGTCCGCAATGAGTTGCAGATACCCTGTAGCATTCACAACCTCTACCACAACCACGGGTCCCAGAGACGCCCAAGAGAACGTCCCGCAAAGCATAATACCGCCACCACCGGCCTGTGTATGACCTACAGTATATTGAGGGAGCAACTGTTCGCCTGGAAGACGGCATATCTTGACACGACCATCGGTGTGATGAATGACAAACCATGATTCATCTGACCAGGTAACTCCCTCCCACTGATCCATGGACCAGTCGTGATGTTCCCGGGCCCAGCGCTGTTGCAGTTGGCGATGATTCTTGGTCAGCAAAGGCACACGAGAGGGACGTTTGCTGTGTAGCCTCATATCCAACAGTGTCCGCTGAACAGTGTGCTCCAATACTATTCTACTTGGCCATACATTGTATTGAGCTGTCAGCTGAGCCACTGTCTGGCTCCGGTTTTGCTTCACCATGCGAGATTGTCACCGACGACCTTTTTCTCTGATAGCGTGTGGAACGTCCAACACTATGTCCTCTACTGCTGGTTTCATCGTCATTCATCCACTTTGCATAAGTACTAACAGCTGTAAATAGCGAACAACCCATGAGCCGTGCAGTTTCGAAAATACTTGTTCCGAGCCTTCGAGCCATTACAACCTGCCCTCTATCAAAGTCGCTTAGATCGACAGCCTTTCTCATCACACACAGAAGTAAGTGAAAGAATGTTTCTTCAGACTCTCCATCAGCAGTTAAAAAACAGTTCCACCTGATCACGTGCATGCCATCCAGGCGAGTTCATTGCAAAATGTAGGGGTGGTCATAATGTTTTGGCTCTTGAGTGTAGTTCTATAAATGCAGATGAAGATGAACAGTTGTTGAACGAGGGGACTAAGATACGGATCAATACACTCTTTACACACATATGTAATGAAAGACTATTTTCAGTGTCCCCAAAAATCAAAATAGCAATGAGAATTTTCATGTCAATGATGATTACGAGTACGAGTGGTGCGAATTTATTTTCGGGCGAAACTCAAAAGTTCACGATTGAATTGAGAAATCGTATGGCTCATTAATGTTTGAATAATTTTAGCGTGATGAATATTGAAAATGAAATATATTACTAACATATGATTTTGAATGTATAAGTAATGATTTTGCAAATTTAAAATGAACAAAATGAATTTTTATATAAAACCTCATTTTATTATGGATCATTTTTGTTACACTTTACGTTTATGTGCCCCGAATTTGATAAAATAGTCTCAGAAGGAGCCAATTTTTGCATAGGTATGGTAACAGTGGCGGCTCTAGGGCTGGACAAACCGGACCCATGTCCGGGGCGGCATTTGGACCAAATTTTAAAAATACTTTTTTTTGTTATGGAAAATTTGGAAGAAGTTAAAGGAAGAAGAGTTAAAGTACACTATATAAGGAAAAAATATTCAGAACGAGATAATTTCTCTTTTATATGAGAATATTAAATTATACATTGTTCATAAAATTAAACAAGCTAAATATAATATAAAATTTTAGATTGCGCCCCTGATGCCAGCAAGATCGATCAAATGACATTTATGGTAAGGTATACAGTATTGAGAAATCTAATTCTAACGAAGTTATCCTTAAAACTAATGCCAGTTTTTTTGTTTCCTTCCAGTTGAAAGATTAACTGGAAGAGAACTTTCAAATTTAAAATTTGAGAAACTTAAAAAAAATAGGGCTAAATTTGCTAGATATGCGGGGGCAGGCCTTCAATAACGGAGTGAATATGAAAGGCGAGAAATCAAGGGCTCAATTTAAAATAAGAACATTAAATCCGCGAACAATCTATGAGCCATGTAGTAGCCACTCTTTAAATTGGGACTAGGGTTTGCATCCCCGGGATCCCGGTGGTTTTTTCAAATCCCGGGATTAAAATAACCAATCCCGGGGTTTAATTTTTGTCTAAATTATATTTTGAAAATTTTTTCAACGTACTGTGCATCTTGTATTACATTTAATGTATTTTATTTACTTCTATTGTTGCCTATCGGTTCACTTATTTGAGGATTCCCAATAGGTGAATAATATTAAATTTATTTCGCTCGTCGAAGGTTTGCGTTTACTTGGTAATTTCCATCACAATCAGGCGACAACCTTTTTTTAACAATCTTACAGTTTATTTCTCAAACTTTCAAATCAACATCCTAGTTCAATGATCAGAGGAGAAGTGGTGGGATTCCCACGTTTTACAAAACGCTCAGTTTTTACAGTTAACACATTATACTAAACAAGTTAATAATATATATAAAAAATACAAAAATATATAAATTACAAATATAGTTAAAAAATTAATAAAGATTGTTTTAAATTACATGGTGAATCAATAATATTTTAATTATGTATTTTTAAAATTATAATTAATTAATAATTAGGATTTCCTGTGATGCTCTTAGTTCGAGCCACATGTTAGGCTGATTTGTACAGCCATCTAGTGAGAGAATTCTCAACTAAAACTGTCCCTTACACTTCTTTTGTACTGTATATGGTTAATGTTAGTTTTCTTACATGTGAACCTTGAAGTGTTCGAGGCGAGTGTGTATGTTAAACCTTGAAATTTCATATGTTTTCTCTTATTTTCATCTGTAACTTTCTCCCCATCGCGAATAGGGTCAGAAAATGGACATTTCTCCCACCCCCAGGATGTCCGGTATCAGCTAACTTGGAAAGAGGCATTTAGAGTTTTTGGAAGATATCTAGTAGGGTTTTCAGCTCCAGGATCCCAGAATTTCTAAGCCCCGGGATCTTGGAATTCCGAAACCCCTGGATTCCGGTGTTTTTTCTAATCCGGAAATCCCGGGATAAATATAACTAATTCTGGGATTTAATTTTTGTCTGAATTATATTTAAAAAAAATTTTCTCATAAAATTTTCCTAAGAATTTAATTTTTCAGAAATTTATATCCTGTTTATGAAATATGTACGTAGAATTTTTTTGCGCAATTATAAGTACTATATGTAAGAAAATATATATGCACAGTATGGGTGAAAGTCGCAAATATCTAAGTGGCTCACTGCAATGCTTACACAATAATATAAGCCAGCGTTTCTCAAACTGTAGGACGCGCCTCCTTAGGGGGGCGTGAGCAAAATGAAAAGTCAAAAACATATTATTTTTAAAAAATTATTAATTTACTTAAAGTAAACAAAATGCATTCAGACATAATAAAAAATAAAATTTACATTTGCTCTTATAAATGTATCTGTACTGTACAATGTATTTTTATAATTAATTTAAGAATATCAAGTTAAGAAAAAAAGTTTAATAATTACCATTAACCCCATGGACTTTCCATATATAAAATTGTATACAAAAATTAACACTTTTTTTAATAATTTGTGCTGTTCATAAATAATCTCTTAACTGTCGATTTAAAAGTTAAGCGAATCGCTCCCCGATGCCTTCGTTTTCCACGTAGGAGCGCGTATGTGATGTATTGGGAGGTATGGAAGAAAAGGAATAAAAATAATCAAATTCTCCGAAATAAGTAAATGTTCGAAAACACTGTCATGGGGTTCTTTTATTGCATACCAAAGCCTTTGGAGTAATTTTAAGGATAGCAGTGCACAGAAAAGATCATACTTCGGAAAGACGTATATATACGTCCGGGGAATGTAACACACGGGTTGAGCGAGACGTATATATACGCCGGTGGCACTTAAGAGGTTAAAGTCTTATTGTAGCTATAGCATCAAAGTATAGTATTACTGAATTCTATCCGTTGTATTTGTATGGAAGGAGGGTGCGATGAAAATTATGATTGAATATTGGGACGCAAATATTGAAAGTTTGAGAAGCACTTATATAAGCAAACATCACAAGAATAGATTTTATATCACAGTTCCTTCTTCAATTAAATGCAGAGGCGGATTAAGATAGTTGGGGGCCCCTGGCGGTAAAAGGTTTGAGGCCCATAGTTCAAGAGTCGAAAAACTAAAATAGTGAAACGATTCGCTGATCTTATATTATAAAAATAAAATGTATTATTAATAATAAAACTCAACGGCTAATGAAAAATCTTAGCTATAATTTAAAAAATTAAAAACCTTATTAAAGAACTTAATTTTGCTATTCAAATTTACTTCTTGATTTGTCTTTGGCAAATTCATCAATTATTTTTGCTGTTTCTATTTTGTACAAAACATGTTCTATACATAATATGGCCATTCTGTTTGTTTTCTCTCCCATATTGCTTCTTATAAGTAATATTTAACACGCTTTAAAATTGAAAAAGAACTCTCACTTGATGCATTCGATATCGGTGGATGTCGGTCTACCCGAGACCTCTTGCAACTCGATAAATTTCTAATGGGGGTCTTCATTGTATCTCTGTTTTCTTTTAAAAATGGTAAAAACTAATCCAAATCATATCGTCAAGATCAAAAGATTCAATATCGCCTTAGTAAATTTCCTTTAGTTTATGTGCAGCTTTCTTCTTAATTTCAGATGTATAATTAATTATCTCTCGTCAAAAAATACAGTGAAGTTTTCTATTACAGTTTCATATATCTCAGATCTTTGGGATACTTCTGCTCTTGCTGTTATCACATATGACATAAATCACCCTTTGAAATTTTTCCTTTTCTCTCAAAATTTCATAACCCACTTTTTTACTATCACTGAAAATAATTTTTCTCATTTGTTACCTACGAGCTGGTCAAACGAGAGCCCTGATAAATCAATTGCTCCTAGTTCCATTTTTCCAAATACATTTCTGAAATTTTAAACATACTTTTCTAGAGATTTTAGCAGCCAAAATCTTTTTGATAGTTAACATTCAACTTATTACAATTATTTGCTAGTGGCATTTATTCCTTGGTGTTTGATATTCCCAATCATGTTCATTAGAGAAATTTTATATTTTTCTATTTATTTCAAAAGAAAAGTTTCTCCTTTTTTACCCCCTCATTCATATTACGGATTTCAGACAGGGCTGCTTTTATTAATCGTTACCTTGCTATTAAGGCTTAAATTCAATTAGCTTGAAACAGTTTGCTTTGAACTAAACATACCTTTTATCACATAACTTCATATTTATTTCATTTACCTTAATTAGTAAATATGGTATGGAAATAAAAATTCCATCACCAAGAAGGAGTTGTGCTATATCAAAGAAACTTGGTAGGTGTAATTACTCATCCAAAAGATGACTGATTCAAATTTCGCGTTAGACGCACTAGTGAGTCGCTAGTTAAGCGACTTTGAGGATGCGAAACAGTTGTGCTTTAAATACACGCAATAAATTTCGTGAGTGTTAATTATCGTAGAGATTTGACGTAGCAAGTTGATGTTCGTCCGGTATGACTTTAAGAAGCCGAAGAAGCCATTATGAACAATTCGC
>BMAO01025897.1:0-86159 GCA_019973975.1 Trichonephila clavata | reverse complement strand
TATAGACGACAGGGCACACACTTCATAAACTACTTCCCTGACCATTTTTCATGTTTTCATTATCCAGAATTTTTCACGCAGTATATACTACATAAGAATTTGTACCCCAGCTTGACAATATTTTAGATAATACTCAATCTTGTTGGTTAAAAGGCATTTACTATGCATCAAAAATAGTAGCAATAAAATTTGAATCATCTTTTCTCTCAGTTATTTTAGTTTTAACTCTAAGGATTCCCTCGTTGTCTTTAAAGACATTTGCAATGGGTATTGACTTCAAATTAGGAAACATTTTACCTTGCGCTAACCGAGTTGACACCCTTTCAGCATTTTCTATATCAACCAGCGATAGTTTGGGAAGTTTTCTTTTCTCAACAAAAACCCTAGAATTATTGCAAATCCAGCCCTTTAAACGAACTATTGAATTGTATTTAGAAAATCGTACAGTATACCACGGGACCTATTTCTCAGAAATATTTACATTAACTATAATTCAGACCTTCCTTTTTCCGAAATAACATCTCAGGTTCACAATTTCACTAGCAGGCTACTGTTCCCTACTTTTGTTTCACAATTGAGGTCCCTCCACCATTTAGAATCCAACATCTGTTTGGGAGAACAACCTCGTGAGAACAAATCTGCTATATTCATATTACCAGGAACATGCCTCTCTATGACTGAAATTTGGTAAGTTCTTTTACCCGATTGGCTACAAACACGGGCCAATTTCTCCTTGCTCTCTTATCCACCAAAGAGCCACTTCTGTGAATCGGACCAGTAAATTACTTATATTTCTTGTAGATGTAGAGCACTGATAATTGAATTTGCAAGTCTAGCTCCAATGCAACAGACCATTAATTCTAATCTAGGAATAGTAAGATATTTTAAGAGGGCTACTCTAGTCTTAGAACGTAAAATTGAAACTTTAACATCATTTTCTACAACAGTTCGAATAAATACACATGCACCATATAAGCTTTTAGATGCATCTAATACATTCGAACCCACCAACACATCAATTTCTAAATCTTCGCTGAATTAATCTGAAAACTATGTTCAATTATCTTAAATTATTTAGAATTCGCTGATCTGGTTTTTTCGGGACATTGTTGCATATTATTTCCTCAGAGGAGAACTTCTAAGCCACAGCGTAATTCCATTCAAGCTGACAGCTCGATAGAATAAATTCATGTTGCTTAGGCTTAGTTTGGGATCCTCCAAACAGGGAGTGAATTATGTTTTCATATCTATGTGGTATTAATCCCAAGTGCACAATTAATCTTTCACTCACGTGAGAATACTGGCTAGCTGAATCAAAAATAATTATGCGCCTTTCTCGATCTTGATCTCCCGCAATTACACAGAGTCTGCTAATAAACCGTTTCGACTTCTGCTAAATTGGTTAGAAAGAGTAATAGTGGAAGGAGAATTTTTAACACTTTAAGATTTATGGTTTTTTACTACACATAATATCAAATGAGACAAAGAGCAGAATTATGCTTTAGTTTAGATTTTAAGTCACACTGCCTACTGATATGACTTGATTTGTTAAACATGATATAGCAGGCTCCCTTTTTAGACAATATTTTTAACTTTTCATCTAAAGATATTTTCTTTGCTGAAAAACCCTTATGGCTGGGATGGGGTTTATCACAAAAAAATAAAAAACAAAAACTAAATAAGCTTACCAGGGCTGCGGCAAGTAGCCGGATCTTCACTAATCTCGTTCCAGAGGGGCAGGGACATTCTTTTTACGGGAAACTTGATTCGCCTGCACATCCACTTCTTGATACCACAACAGTTTCTCTCACCCTGCACTTCTTGACGGAGAAAAGTCTTCAGATTCTCTGAGGAGCGAGTGTTCTTTTCGGTGGTGGGTGTCGGATAGTTCGTGGTGGTTTCTGTTGCGTTCCCACGTCATAAGCACTTCTTTGGAAAGGCAGCTTTCAACCCAGAGGGGGGGGGAGGCAAGAAATCGCCCGAACTTTTCCTGTGTTTGTCCTAGGTTCTCCAGAGCTCTCAGCTTTCCCTCCAATACGTCATATAATCTTGAAAGGTCTTTTTTTGGTCTACCCGACACGGCATTCTTCATAACCATTGTCAGAAGATCCCGAACATAAATTTGGACAAGCAGATCTTCTCTTCAAAACCGCTCTTTCAATCGGGCCACTGCTTTAGGATAATTCGCTTCAGTAGCCGGAAAACTAAGAATGAGTCTCTCCGCCTTTGATATGAGTTCGACTGAAGCCACAAGATACTGCATCTTGTCTTCGTCAGGGATGTTCCAGTCGTCGAGAATTTTTCGGAACTGGCTCCAAAAAGAAAGGAACTCCTTTGGGTCTCCGTCGAATTTTCTGGTTCGAGCTTTGGTAACTTGAACTTTCTTGGTGTCTGGAACTTCAGAAATAACAGTCTCTTTCAACTTCTTATCGATGAGAGAGTAGTATTCTCTAAATATCTTTCACGGTAGCCTTCTGCATCAGTGAAATCAGTCTCGAACTCTCTTCCATCATCTTCTAACTGTAGCAAAGTTCCAGATACTGCTTCTTGCACCGCTTCTAATCTTAAATATTTATCTTTCAATTACACTTGTAGCAATGAAATCTTTTCTAAATCTACTACCTCATTCCGAAGCATATTTTCTATCTTATTTGAGCTGACGGTGAATGCAGTTCTCAGAACTCGTCTCTGTGCCTTTTGTGCTTTAAGATCCATATCTAATTCTATTTATCAAATTCTATTACCAATAACACGTCCTGTCGCGGACGCCAAGTTTTACAAACCCAGGTTCTGCAAAGAAATCTTTCCGATGTTTATTGCAACAAAAACCTTTATTAACAGTACAGCACAGACACAAAAAAGCGAACTGTTTTAAGGAGAGTGAGTGAATATTAACGTCACACTGTTTAGCTACACGAGGGGCTTTTGGCGAAGGACCGAGTAATTTTGAACCATGGTCAAGTGACGTGGACGACACCTGCACTGGCACCCCTACTCCTACCTACCACGCCACACCAACGGGAGGACGTCTGAGCTCTCGACAGATTTAACGTGCATCCCTCCCCTACACGGCGGGTCTTCATTGGTACTGGGTTTGAACTCATGACACGCTAGCCATTATTCGATACCTTGACCACTTGGCTACCGCGGCCACCAGTTTTAAGGAGAGAGATACATATAAACTCTTATTCTACATGTGACATCCTTTTGTGATGTAATCAGTAACCAATCCGCGACCGTCGCACATGATATCACTTAAATCCTTACGTCATTGTTTGAGGTCACGTGCGTGATCAGGTAGTTCCTAAGCAAGCTTCGTACTCACTTATCGACCCCCTGAAGAGATGAAAGGCTGAGTCAACCTTGCCCAGACCGAGGTTTGAACCTCGGACCTGAGGCGTGGAAGCTGCGATAAGCTACCACTCGTCCACTGAGCCTTCGTTTTGTTGATTGGTCATTACAAAAAGTGTTCAATGGACTTGGGTTGATTTCTTGACCATAAGAATAAGATACAGCACAATACAGCTTAAAGTAATTAGCTAACTTTGCATTCTTTTTAAGTCTGGGATATCTTCAATCTACCAAAAAAGGAGTTAAAACACTACTTTGTAGGGTTTTTTGAAGAAATTCAATAAATAGGCAAAACATAGTAAAAATTATTTTTAAAATTTCATCTACTTATATAACGCTTCGTTTTTGTTTTGTTTTTTTAATTTTTCTAAAAGTTCACAAATACATTATATATAAATTCTCATTAATAATGCAAAGCCTGAGATTCAACAAGTAAAATCAGTGAGTAGACATGACAAAGAAGATACTTACAGCAGCTTTGACGTCACAAATGACGCAAATTTATTTGTTTTGTCTCTTATAACCTACGCTCTAGGTTTAGCATTTGATTTAGAAGAAAAGATAAAAGTAAGATATACACAGTCATTTTTGCTGATATTTTCTCACACTTAATAGCCTAAAATGTTGAAGGCTCGATATAATTTATTAATAGCTTCGTAAAAGAGAAAGTGCTATTTTTTAATACTAATTTCAAATATACATCGTATGCAATCGGGAATATTAATAACTACTATTCAGAAGAATTGAAGTAGTTATAATACACTATAGTTAAGCGTGGGCAGTCAATTTAACCCAAAAGACTTGTTTTCTAATATTATTAGCTATAAGAACGTACATAAATGTAAGTATATATTATTTTAGCACAAGAATTCTGCACTATATATAAATTATTTTAAATATTAAGTAAGTGAAATGCGTGTGCGAGAGTGTGTAATTCAATGTTCATAAATATATAAGTAGAAAAATAATTATATAACTAGAATTCAAATAAAAGTCGAACAAAAACTAAGTTCTTTTATTTTATGATTCCAATATTAATTTAATTTATAATGGGCCAAGGAGTTTAAGAAGTTAAAGAAAAAAAAAATATAACCAAGTTTCCTTCTGAACTTTTAAGACTACCATTTTTTATGTATTCACCCTTGAGTTATTTCTTTCCTGTCTGGCTTATTGGTATCATTTGGATTCAAACCGTTTTGATTTTGTAGCGATCAATCATTTCTTTACATTACTTTCTTTCTTTTTTTTAGAATTATAAATTTCTCATCCATAAAAATTTTTGCTTAGCATTAAATCTGACAAAAAAACTGAGTTAATTAAGAGCGTATAAGCGCTCTTATACGTGTGTGGAAGCGCGCACGCGTGCGTGCGTACGTTCGTGCGTGCTTGTGCAGTTACTGATAATTTCAGATATTTCTAAATGAATCATATATCTATAATCAAGGTGATTCGCTACCAGTTCGACAAACTTGCAGGGTTTGTAGGGGGTACAGAGATTACTCGGAATCAAATAGAAATGCAGGGTCGTAAATCGCAGTTGCGAGCTGTGATGCAAAGAAGCAGAGAAAATTAACGAAAAACAGCAACATATTTATAGAACTGAAAACATTTTATTGAAAATTTATAGTACAAAGGTATTTAAAAGTACGACCAGAAGTTTTCTAACTGGCCTGACATTGGCGCTACATGGAATTCCTTACATTCTGAAAGATTTTTGGCATGTCACAAATCTTCCCGGCAGCTACCGATTTTCGAGCGATGAGTTCTTCAACTGAAAGAATGGGTTTCTAGTACACCAAAAGGAACCAGTTAACGTGTCCGACTGGTTGTGACAACTTTTTTTCAAAAAAAATGGAGATATGGGGATTTTTTTTAATTATTTTAATTTTTTTTTTAGTACAGTTAAAAAAAAAGTTTGCTAAAATTAAGAAGAGAAAAAGAAATTATTATTACTAAAATAGGAAAAAAATAGGTAAAAATTTACAAAAAAAATAGCATAACGCGGCCCATTCTGTACCAAATGTCTATAAACAAATTTTCCATTTTTCAATTCTAATGTGTTGCTATGCAATTCATTTTTAAAATGACCTTCAGGATAAGAAATATTTTAATTTTTACAGAATCTAGAGCACTTTATCTTAGTTACTATATGAAATTGATTTTAAAAAACAGTGATTGTATACACATAAGGGACTGTAAATTTTGTAATAAAACAGTGATTGATAAATCTGAAACTTAAAATACTTTTATTACTATACAGAACATATACAAAAAAATTTCAATTAATTATTTTCAAAACATTTTTAGCAATCGCTGGTACCGTTTGAGTATTTTCAAAAAAAAAACAACATATTTCGTGTTAAACGCGTTTTAAAGTATGACATCTTGCTTAAAGTAATGGCATCTGCTTTTACTAAAACACATGTAGTTTCTGTTCTAGTGAACAGAAATTGACAAACTATGTATTTTTATAAAGCTAAAATAAGATGGCGTGTAAAAGAAAATCATAAAAAAATTTGTCAATTTTGGTAAAATTCACAATTTTAGGGTAGTCGGATAACTTAAGTCGTTAAAGAACTAGTCCTAAGTAACATTCTGTTCAAATTTGCGAAGATCGTGGGATGTAGAACACGCCTGTTTGGGAATGTTCCTGGTACAACCGACACGAGGCCTGCCCATTACAATTGGCATTGCGACTAGTTCCTCGTTTGGATACGAGCTCATTATACTACGTCGGGAAACGGATAGCAAATGACGACCTCCTGCAGCATCTGTGTTCACGAAACTTTCCGGTCTGCGCCATCTACCTCAAGACTGCCTGGAGGAATCTTCAAAACGTAAAGTAACCCATGCAGATCTACTGTCAGACATGCCAGACGACTGCTAGTAGTAATTTCGAACACCTGTTGTCTTACAACTATATAATTAAAAATTTTCTGTCCTATTAATGTGTTGCTGTTTCTTTGTCTAGTCTTCTTTGCTCCATAACCGACACGCGGCCTGCCCATTACAATTGGCATTGTGACGTGTTCCTCGTTTCGATACGAGCTCATTATACTACGTCGGGAAACGGATCGCAAATGACAACTTCCTGCAGGATCTGTGTTCACGAAACTTTCCGGTCAGCACCATCTACCTCAAGACTGCCTGGAGGAATCTTCAAGAACGTAAAGTAACCCATGCAGATTCTCTGTCAGACATGCCAGACGACTGCTGATAGTAATTTCGAACACCCGTTGTCTTACAACTACATAATAAAATGTTTTCAGTCCCATTAATGTTGCTGTTTATTTGTCTAGTCTTCCTTGCTCCATAACTCACAACTACAGTACATGCAACCCTGCATTCCTATGTGATACTGAGTTTTCTCTATACCCCGTGCACACCCTGCAAGTTTGTCGGTCTGGTAGCCAATCACCCTTTATATACAAAACCCAAAAAAATAATAAAATTATATCTTTTTCTTTAACATTTTACATATCTCTTTTTAAGAATAATACATTGAAAAAAAATTGTACTTCAAACAACTTTTTTCCCATAACTGCCTTCTTTTCTTCGATACAATACTTTCACAGAAAGAATGAGAATCTATATATCTCATGGGTACTCCCGATTCCCCTACTTATGATATCTAACTTCTGGTAGAAGAGATAACTTCTTTTATTTGCGCAGACTTCTGTACAGTTGCTCTTCTTTCTTTTCCTGGAGTAGTTTACCCTCCCCTACCGTCACGTAACGTTTGTTACAACAGAACTAGGTATTTCTTTCTTAACGTTATCTGCAAACGAAGTTATCCCAAATGATTTCGGGAATTCGAGTTTAGCAGAAAGAGTTTCATTTTTAAAGGTTAACTTACTTTTTTCAGAAAATAGAAAATAGGGAGAAAAAGTGAAGTTTCATCGAAGTCGAATATCGTAAAATGTCTTCTAAAGTCACAAAAGTTGTCCACGGAAGAAGAATGCAACTTAGATACATAAATTAAAATGAATAGTTCTTTGTTTTTAATTTGCAAAGGCTAAATAATTGTAGTAAAATATTTACTTCAAAGTCTTTCATGTTGTAAATCTTCGAAAGCTCCCACGACAGTATTCCAGATTTATAAATTTTAAGTGTACTTACATGCTAATCAGTTTTACTGCTTTACATAAGCTCGTTCTTCTTCTTGTTAAGTTTCACAGATAAAACTAATATAAATCTTCCCCGATAATGATTAAATATACGAGTATCTATCAACAAAACATTTCCATTACTTTCTAAGCTTAGTAACATGGGGTATAAGTATCACTTTTAGCAAAATAAGTAATATATATATTTAAAAAAGTAAGTCATTTCCTACTTAGGTGAACAAAGAAATTTTTTTTATTGTTACTACTTTTTTTTAATATAATTCTATATATACCTATGACAGAATCACAATATTGAGTGACAAAAAAAGAAAGCGATTTTCCTTGTAATTTTCCGTTTTTCTTTCTATGTATGGTGTTAGACTATTTTTTTTTTGCTCTCTCGCTCTCTCTTCTAGCTTTCACATGAAAAAAAGTTTTAAGAAATGGTTTAACTCTGTTTATTCTCGTGTTTCTTCCATTTATCTACTCACTTATGTTTCATCAGATTTCAAATTTTTGATTTGTTTCGGGCGTCATCGCCCACGCAGCTGGAGATCCAAAACAATGAATTACTGTAAAATCTGAGCTGTAACAGAAAACCAAAAAATTATTAATATTCAAATAGAATCATTGGCAACATCAGTAAATAAATTTGGTTTTCTGGATTTGATTTTTCCTTATTGAAAAATATTATAAAATCCCCGCGCACCACAAAGTATCACACGGGGCATACAGAGAAGTAAATAGTAATCACACATTACAAACGAAAGAAGTGAAAAAAAAATTGAGGTTATGAAGGACTACAAATATTTGCAACAAATTCACAGAACTTGTTAAAAGCACTTCTGGTGGAAATAAGTTGCTGCCAATTTATGTTCCGTTAGTCCCTTGAAAGACAATCTTAGTATATTTCGTTCTCGTTCAAACTCGGAACACAGAAGGAGCATACGTTCTACATTTTCCTCACCACCAATATTACAATCTCCGGAAAATGACGGAACTAAATTAAATTTGTACAAGTAGCTTTTAAGTTACATGACCAGTTAGAAATCGGGTTATATTGTAATTAGTATTAAATGATGGCAGGACAGTCTCTTATTAATGGTTGGAAAAAATTTCTTTGTTAAGCTCTCTTTATTTGAATTGACCAATATTACAATCACCGGAAAATGACGGAGCTAAATTAAATTTGTACAAGTAGCTTTTAGAGTTACATGACCAGTTAGAAATCAGGTTATATTGTAATTAGTATAAAAATGATGGCAGGACAGTCTCTTATTAATGGTTGGAAAAAATTTCTTTGAAATGATATATTCTTGGTTCCATTCTTTCTTTCATAATCCTGCAAAATGACTTAGGAATATTAATGACAATGTCAATTTCGTGCCTGGTGGCAGTCTTTACAAGACAATCTGGATATTGAATTCCAAGTAAAAGATTCAAATGCAGATAATTATATTCCTTAAAAAAAACTTCTGTTTTTTTTTCTGGAAATAAAATTTTGACGCAGAAATTTTCTTGAATTTATTTTTATTATAATAGAACTCGAACAAGGAACAAAAATAGATTAAAAATTCGTGTCTGATTTCTTTTGAATATATCCTTTGAGAAGCTTCCGTTTGAAAATAGATAAAGTTTACTAGGCACAGCCGCGTAAGTTCAATACCATCAAAAGCTCGCAGAGTAGAAAGGCTGATGTACGTTAAATCTGTCGTGGCTCACAAAGTCCTCTCGTTGGTTTGCTTTGAAAGTTTACAAAGGGCGTGCCAAAGTTTTGGTGCCGTCCTCGACACTAGTTCAAAATTACTAGATCCGTCACCAATAGCTCTCATGTTACTTCAAAGTGCGTTGTAAATTCAAACAAATCAAATAAAAATATGTTTATAATTACTTACACTTTTCCATTTCAAGTAATTCTTTCTTAAGAAACAAATAATTAATTATCAGAAGTATCATCTGTTATACTTTTATTTTGCATCGCTTTTTCTTAATCATTATCTTACCGTTTCCTAGGACTGAGGATAACTTCTGAAAAGTACGCAATGTCTTAAGTAAGCTGAAAGAATAGCATGTAAAGAACTATCTTGTTTTTGTCATACTACCATTGTAAATGATTGTTCTATAGATACGTATATACATTGAAGAATGAATTATCAGCCATTCGATAAAAGTCCGGAAGTTATTCGTAAAAAACGATTCTATAGGCTTGATAAATTACTACGATCCTTTATTTCATTGTGTATGGTCATATAGAGCATACTTTCAGTATAATAAAACCCTCTGCCTGTAAATGGAAACATTTTGTATATTTTCTGTTAAAAATAAAATGAGGTATATAATTGCGATTTCTTCCAGAAAACATAAGAGAAATCAGAACTATTTATTAAATGGGGACAATAGCACTTTGTTCTGCATTTTAGGATTATAGATAAAAAGCGTTTTCATAGAAACATGATGCAAAATCAAGTTATGATGTTGAAGTGGCGCGTTTTCATCCTAATGGACAGAACCCGGGACCTTTGGGTCCGAAGCCGAGTAACTTAACCACTACACCAAAATGATCACCATGGTGCGGAGGTTGTTCCTGGCTTATATAGATTATATCACTACACACTCCCCTACCAGAGAGCTGGTTAGGATTTATCTGACGGTTTCTTTTTCCTTGGTTGCTCTCTCGCGTCATGTTTATCTGACGATTTTCTCTTGGTTTATCTTGCGCTCGGCATGTTATCTGCGAATTTTTCTTTAGTTGTTTTTAAGTACATCTTTCCTCTGATTGCTGGAGTTTGTGGGAGTAATTTCGTGAAAAGGGACGGAAATGCGCTAACGGATCGGGAATAGAGCGACGCGCTATGTGATGAAGTTCTGTTTTTCTTCATTCAGGAGGTCAGCCCCCCCCCCAAACCCTGCGGTCTAGGCCGTAGGATCTTTTTTGTTTTCTCACTTTGGATCACGCAGGAAGAAGCTAAGGTCCTTAAGGGCAGAGACGTAGTTAGACACGAACGTGTTTCGATACCTGACTTGATTGCTGCGTACACATTAACAGCCTGAGCATTAAGTAGCAGTATGGTGATCTATCGCAAACAGAACCCTAATATTTATGGTGTGCTCCTTCATATGGATATATCTTATCGTCAAACAAGTGACTGGGTATTGCTAGTCAAGTATTGTGTGACAATGTGCGGCAAAATGCTATTTGAAAATGCATAAACAGTGATTTCAGTGTCGTACCTACATTTCTCTCGACACAA
This sequence comes from Trichonephila clavata, assembly GCA_019973975.1. Lineage (NCBI taxonomy): Eukaryota > Metazoa > Arthropoda > Arachnida > Araneae > Nephilidae > Trichonephila > Trichonephila clavata. The sequence continues at coordinate 75,451 of BMAO01025897.1, read as the reverse complement.
CGGTTCAAAAATTAAAGATTTCCATTACTTTTACCATATACGAAGGTGGTTCTGTTTTTTAAAAACTATCACTCGCTTCCCATGATTTTGAGTATGTATTTTAAATTAACTTCAGTTTGTAGAAGCCAGCCATCATAGCTTTTGAATGATGAACTCAAGCTCCAAAATGCAAAATCGAAAATGCTTCAGCAACCTAATGCGACTATTTGATGCTATTTTTCAAGATTTAACATTGACAACACAGTATGTTCATATTTTATTTATCGCATATATATCATTACCGCTTTCCCAAATTGAACAGAATAATTGTTTTGATAAAATGTCATTACTCTCCTTTGTTAATAAATAAAATTTATTAAGATATAATTATTCATACAGAAATATTTCCAATCATACTGGATTAATTTACTTCAGGATTTGAGTTGCTATTCAATTCCACTATATACAATTATATCGATGTAAACTACTCATCGATCGACTACTTGTGCTTTTTGTGGGTAGATGGCGCACAGATCAGTAGTATTTCGCTTTCTCGTGTTGAGTCTAGGTCACAAATGATGTAGGCACGCATCCCGATAGGACAGAACCGGGACTTTGGTCTGAAGCCAGCATCCAATACCATACATCAACCAAGTCACCATGGTGCAGGTTGTTACGACGAACTATATAGATTATATCACACAATGCCAATAACCTCCTGCTGCTACCTTGTGACCCAACTAAGGTGGAGGAGGAGGTGAAGGATGATTCGACATGATATTCAAATTATTTATTCAACGCTTAAGTCACTCAGAAACAGATTCAAGACACAATAAATGAGATGTTACAAGCGGCACGAGGAGGAACGAGTCGCGTTTGGGAGAAATACCTAATAAATCAGCACTTATCAATAATCGATCTTCGATCACCAATATTACTACCGATACTATGTAACCAACCACTAACTCTTTAACATTTTAAATCAATGTAATATGAGTTGAGTAATACCTACAGAATGTGTACTTTATAGTCACTTGAATATCAATTGTTACTTCGATTTCTTTCAATATCACCTTCTGGCTTAATCCTCCAGATTTTCTATACTTTAAGGCATTTTCTCCTTGTATCTCATCGGTCACCTTTAGTACATAACTCTAACCTTCAACTTTCTATTATCTCTCCTAATCACGAACACTAAAGCTATATATAATAATCTTAATTTTGTATATTGCAGTCTTCTTCTTGAGAAGAGGTTGATATTTTAATATTCGTAGATCCAAGAGGTTAATAGATGGCGTATAGATCCCATCATGCTGCCGGTTCAACTCAATTGAAGAGGAATTATTTGTTGAATGCTAAAAGCGTTGATTTTGAAATTCATTAAATGTATAGACAAATTAAAACAGATAGGGTACTGCAATGTGTGAAGGTTCAGCAACAGAAACAAAAATATATCAGATGCCAGTGTCACACAATACCTCCGAGTACATATCATATATGTGGTCGTTAAATCGGACTTCCGGAACGTCATGTGGTGCAGCATGTAACCACGTGTCGAGGGGCTAGAATATTTCCTCCCCTAAGTTTCTGTCCTAAATTGTAGAGGTGGAAGGTGGTGTACGATCCAGTCGAATCGCGCTGTCACTACACGGTGCTCAAGATAAATGGTGTCGTACACACTAATACGCCGCGTACACCTAGCCTTTTGCCATGATGAATTTCGTGGACCTCGATCTGACATCGTCAGACAGGTGACATTAGAAACAACAACAACACAACAACAGATATTTAAGTGATGGTTGGTCACAATAGCTAAATTGTAAATCAAATATTAGAGTAGTGGATTGATCCATAAGAGGAGGATCAACTTTATAGAAGTCTTCTCAGAATTCACGCCTCTCGTAGTTAAATCCCCTTTGCTCTTTATTGAAGCATCTCATCCCATTTGATTACTTGTGTGTGTGAATTGTGTCTGTTAATAATTAGTGTGCTTAATAAATAGTTGAAAAGTATTATGGTGAGTCGTCCTCACTTCCTCCCACACCTCTAGCCGGGTCCGAGAGTAGGTTATGATAGCCGTCGTTTCCTGCTTACATCTGAACCCCCTTGTCTACTTGTAATCCCGGCTAGAGGTGTGGAAGAAACTGAATGATCCACAGACATGATTTCAGTCTAATCCATTTATTAATTCCAAAAACCAATCAGACACAAAACAAATCTAATTAAGGTAGATGATATATAGTAGAGCGCGGATGTGAGATTCTATATCACAAGGATACTACTAAGACCCTCAACTGAATCTAAGACAGCTTAAATACGCTTAAATATAACTACGTTGCACACTAATTAGCTAACTTCTACTTAATCAAGCTCACAATACCTGTACTTTTTATGCATCGGATCCTACACTGGAACTTACAGGCGATCTCTTCGGCTTGTTCAATGTCGCTGGATCCACGCTCTTTAATCTTTTTCCTGGACAACTCTAAAACTTCTAACTAATTCCACTCTCTTTCAATCTTCAACTAACAACTAATTCGCAGACTTTATGTTAACTCCTACTTGCCAACTCACAAACTCGCGAAAACAGAATTTATATAATATACTTCATTTACATAATCACGTTTCCTTACTCGATGAAAGTTGATTGAAATAAATATTTTCCTTAAAGAGTCATGAAGGGATTAGTAGAACCGCGTATAGATCCGTCACAAGGTCCTGTACGTTACACACTCTCAATTCGCAATAACTCTAGCCACCACGACCACAATAGAAGAACATTTGTAAAAATAGGTTTGTTTAGGTTTTTTCTATCTTGTTCCAATATTGAATATATTTCAATGCATCATAGATTGATATATTTCTTCTTTATAATTCCCTTTTTAAAAATCATAAGTTCATTTTCATAAGTTTCAATTTTGTTTTTCCCTTTCCTTGTTTTCTTAGAAACAATGATACTTGCTACCCAGTAATATAGAACAAGAGCAATAAAGGAAGAAAGTTCGTGTATTTTTAAATTTTTAGTTCATTGATGTAACGAAATTCGCATATTAAAATGCTGGGTCACTCCCTCGAAGTAGCCACTCAAAATTGTACATCAGTACTCATTCGAAAAGCATTTTGATCTTTGTTTAGCGGTCTGCTTGATGCAAAACAATTTTTGACAAGTTATTTTTTGTTATAGATGAACCATTATCAGGGAAATTATTTCACTCTTTTTTTTATCTTCTGTCAAAGTCAATTGGAATAGGTTAAATCACTAAAGTATAGTGATCATGGCTTATCACCATGAATTCGTCAATAAAACATCCAGAATAAAGTTTGTATCCAATTTTAATCAAAGGAGCTCTTCTTTATCCAAAAGTGGTCATACAAATTCTAGACAAATACAGTGAAAATCGTTTAACACGAAACTGAAGGGACTGAAATGTTTTTTAGTGTTAAAAGAACTTCGTGTTAAAGGATTTTACAAAAAAAAATATCAACAAAATTAAGTTTATTACAGTTTATTTTATTTATATTGATATGAATATATGCATGCATTTAATAAAAATCCATGAAACAAAAACATTTACAAGAACAAATTAATTCACATTAAAGAAATGTAAGACAAAATTTTCAAGTTTTTTGAAAATCAAAACATTTATTGAGTTTTTGAAAAATAATCAGGCATTTTCTTTGCATTCTTAATATCAAATTGTTCCATGTAGACCATATTCATTTCATCAATGGAATGTGCATCTATAAATAACTAAGCATACTTTTCATGTTTCATGACAATCCTCATTTCAGTTGATATGGGAATAAGAGATGCATTATTCACTTCATCCGCATCATTGTTATTTTTCTGAGCTTTGAACAAACTCCAAAATGTCTTGGTCCACTATGATTGGGGTTGTACACATATTATCATCATCTACTGCAACGAATTCTTTCGATGATACAGTAGGACATTCCAATTCAGATGGTGCTTTCCGTATTTTGTTCATTCCTAGAAAAGAAATCTTTTCGTGTTAAGCGATTTTCATTTGTGTTAAGAGAAAAAATGCCAGAAAATACATAGTACTTTATCGGGTCTGCAGTGTTATTTCCTGTTAACCGATATTTCGTTAATAGGTTACCGATAAATATTTTCGCTTTAAATGTATTCCACTGTATTGAAACAAACTATAAGTAGAATTAACACATTTGAGATACTTTCTGAATGCGTCAATTCGTCAGCTAATTAAATGTGTTACTTTTAACAAGAATTCATTCTTAAGTAGGAATAAAATCTTTGATCGTATTGTAGTGTTTGATGAAACCCATCCTGACAATCATCTTTCCCTTAGAGGTATAATAAAAAGACTTGCAGGATCGTTTGTCTGATCCCAGCTTTGTCCAATCGTGCTGACTCACTGGAAGAACTATTATTTCGCCTCAGAATACAAGCGTTTTTCTCTCTCATCCGTGTAATATAAATTACCGTAGTAATAAAATTACTGTACCACCTCTTCTCAATTCCTACTATTAGTTCACACTCTCCATATATTTAAATATTTAGCTTGTTCAGAGATTTTCAATCATTAATAAAATGCATTTTAAAGACACTCAATTTAGCTGAAATTTTATATACACGATTATTTTGGATGACAATACAGTAATTTAATTTTAACTAATAAAAATTTATTGATTAAAACTAATTATTCAAATAATTAGAAATACAGCCACCTTTGCATCATTTTTGGCGACTCAGGGACCATTTTGGCGACTTGTGTCAAACCTTGAAAATGTTCTTTTCTCACACTTTAAAACACTTATTTGAGCTGAAATTTTATATACATGATTGTTTTGGATGACAATACGATACTTTAATGATAATTAATAAAAATTAATTGTCACTTAATGTTGTGATTCTGTTATATGTATATACTATTTAATAAAAAGTAACTGTAAAATAATTTTTTTTGTTGATCTAAGTAGGATTTGACTTTTAAAAAAAAATTTACATTACTTGTTTTTAATTAATTTATTTACAAAATTCAAAATTCCTCATGCTCCACATTGCATAACATTAGGCTTCCAGGTGATAACACAGTTATGTAGTTTAAAACAAAATTAAATATACATTTTTAAGGTAAAAATATAAAATAAAAAGGAAGGAGGGGGGAATACACAAATGCAAATAAGGGTAGGTACCAATAAAACTTTAAAAAGCTATACAGTAAACCAATTTTCTTAGGACATTAAGGCTTTCAGTACAATTGATCACGAAGACAAAACTTCTGGTCAGGAAGTACCTAAGTGCGTTTCAACTCCTTTTTAAAATTTTCTCTTATATAAAAATATAGGTTACAATGCAACAATACACGTTCCACGGTTTCAGCATCCTAATAGCAAGAACAAATATCACTACGAATTAAATTAAACTTAGACAAATAGCTATCAAAATTTCCCTGTCCTGTTAGAATCTGGGATAACTTAAAATAATACAAACTTCTTAAATTTTAGACGTTGATAAATGATCGGAAAAAACTTTAGTCCATAAAGCTTTAGGCGAGGTCAGTAACTCAGAGTTGCAGGAGAAAAAACAATACATCTCCAAGCTAAATGTTTCCAGTGGGACAATGGTACAGACATCGAAAAGCTCATTGTATATTGGCAATTTGCCTTTGTGGCCAACTGGTTAGCTCTATCATGGCCGAGATTTCCGCTTTGCCCCAAACATAAGAAAAGTGGATGTCACAGTCTTCAAGGTACAGAATAGAGACTGAGAGAGAGAGAGAGAACCTCCACTAGTTTTCTTGTAGAATTTACTTTGAGCAAAGAATGGGGCGAAGAGAGTGAGTCGGTGCGGATAAGAAAATTTAGAGTTCTGCCCTGACGGAGAGAGTCCTGGATCCCTTTTACGGTAAGATTAACGCAAAGTTATTCGGCTTGAAAAACAGAGCATTCGTCTCTTAATCGATGTTGGAAAGTAACTTTTTCAACTCCTTCCTCGTAAATAGCGCAGGCAAGACCAACTCTTCCATTCAATTTGTCCCATCTGTGAAGAAAATAGTTTTATATTCTTGAAAACCTTCACCTTTAACCACCTTTAACTATTGTAATTTTTCTTTCTTCATTATAATATGCTTCAATTGAATTCATTTTAAGTTGACATTTATTGAAATTAACCGTATGTGGCTGAGTGCTTGTTAATGTCAATCTATGGAAGAAGGGAGCTATTGACGATGAACCACATAGTTTTGAACCTCAGTCAAATAATGAGAAAGTGAAGGATTAAACTGGCATTCTGTCTCTGAAATTACCACACCAAGTTAAAAGGACGTGCATCAGCCCTTTGGCATGGTGGGTCTTATGTGGGACTAGGGCTCGAACTCATGACACGCCAGTTACGAATTCGCTGCCATAACAACTAGGTTGCCGTGTCCATGTAGCCAAGTGAGAAAAAGCACTTTGGAAGGCAATGCAGTAAGGTTGTGCGAGTTATTTAAACACAGATATCTCAAAAAGGATAATTAAAGTTCCTTTTTGATGATTATTTTCCAAATTCACAAAGATATGGTACCTTAATTTATTTCTTTTTTATCAGCATATTACTGTGATAAAGTCTAACGTCAGTATAAAATATTTCTTTATTGAACAGTTCTGTTTTATGGAAAATGGTTCTTGATTGTCTATATATTTAATACCGAGCTTTTTTAATATAGAATACTTTACTTCAAAATATGACCCCTAATGAAAGTGAGAGGACGTTCAACGTCTTTTTCCTTTTGATAGTTTTTTTTTTATTCTTGAATTCAAAAATTTCTATGAAAAGTATTTTTACATTTTTCTGTCTTTTTTATATTTTTTTAAAAATTTCAACACAAATGGAAAAATACACTCCATCTAAAAGAAGTTTCTTTACTATAAGCTTACTACCTTATACAGTGCAAAATAAAAAACAGAAACTCTCAATTCCTATGGCTTTTCACAATTCAAAGAAATTCACTTGCATCACAGACAAACAAAAAAAAGAAAAACATTATTAATCTTCTCTGGTCTTAAAATTTTATTTTGCCACGAATCCCAGCTTGACCTTCAAATTCCAAATACATTTCAGGCTACAGAATTCAAGACTACACTTTACTTTTCTGCAAGAGACGTTATACTTCGTAACATGTAATGATCTTGAAAAAAAAAGTTCTCTGTATCGAAAAGGACAAAGCAAAGTAAATTTTAGAAGCCCAAACAGAACAAATAATATGAAAAACAATTTTAAGCCAATTCCTACTTAGGTCAACAAATAAAAATTTTATTTTAGTTATACCTTTTATTAAATAGTTACATTAATATAAATATGTGTATACATAAGACAGAATCACAATATTAAGTGACAAAATAAAAAAGCAATTTTTTCCTGCAATTTTCTATTTTCCTGCAATTCCTTTCTACATATGGTGTTGGAATATCTTTTTTATTGTTCATATTTATTCATTAAATAAATTTAAATATTCAAATAAAATAGTATAGTAAAAAAGAATTCACATTCTCAGAAATTAAGCCAACCCAGGTGGGATTCGGAACCACAACCTTTGGATTAGAAGTCCAACTCGCTATCCATTGCGCTACATAAACACTACGAGCAATTTTTTTTTTTGCTGCTACTGCTGCACTATTATTTTTGTTTGATACTACTTATTCATTTTTTCAATAAAATAATATTTGAAAACTCTGTATTAACATCAAGTGTCCGTCAAGTGTCCTCTGTATTAACATCAAGTGTTGAAAAATGTATTTGAAATTGAATGGATCAATAAAAAGTATTTTATTAACGATTGAATGTTTGAACAATATATATACATATACTATATAGGGAGAGAGAAGGAATTGAAAAAATAGAGTACATTTATTAAGTTTGCTATTCCTTTAATACTTGTATCATTTAAATAATAAGAAGTAATTAATTTCAATAAATAAATATTTGAATGAAAAGATTTATTACTTTGCCTTACAAATTAGGCTTATTGATTCAAATTTGCAATTTGAGTTAATAGAGAAATAATCGGATATACATTGTATCTAACACTAAGACATTTGAAAACACTTTGGAAAAAGTATGATTTAACTGAATAATAAAAAACATAAGCTTTTTTAAAAGAGTTCATAATAAGCCTGATTAAATATCTTAATCCCGAAACGTGATAAGACGGGTTTAACATGAATGTGAATATGTATTCAGCGTAAAGATACACACCACTGTTGAATTCAAGTTCATAATCTCTATTCGAGTTTTTTTTTCAAAGAAATAGATTTAAATTATATATGTTATCGTTAAAGTGTGAAATCTGTCATTTCATAGAATAACTAGGTATTTCATGAAATAACTAGACAAGTCAGTTAAAGTATATAAATTATTGTATTCTACGATTTAACTAGGTATTCTATAGAATAACGATTACACTTGATCGTTAAAATAGGAAATACGGCATTCGAATGCTCTTTGAACCGGTCCTAACAGTTTTAGGAATGATTTTTCTGATTATGAATAGAGATGGCCGAATAAAACAATTGTACTCTAGATACCAATTCAGTATATATAAGCGAGAATTAATTTCTTTTGAAGAAGTTCCAAATATTGACACAATGCTTCGATCTGTTGCAGCAGTTCAAAGTTGCGGTACTAAACTAGGGTGTAAAAAGAACTCGTACAAAAAAAAAATGTGTTATGGTAAAAAGTGAGCTTATTTCAAAAATAATAAGCAGTCCAACAGTTTTAGGAATGATTTTATCGATTATGAATAGAGATGGCCTAATAAAATAAGATTTTTCCGATTATGAATAGAGATGGCCCAATAAAACAATTATACTCTAGATATCAGTTCAGTATATATCAGCGAGAATTAATTTCTTTTGAAGACGTACTAAACATTGACACAACGCTTCAATCTGCTGCAAAAGTTCAAAGTTGCGGTACTAAACAAGGATTTAAAAAGTGTTCGTGTAAAAAAAAAGAAACGAGTCTTACAGTAGTCGCATATGATGTGTAACGTCTGACTTTTTATCATGGTAAATAGCAATAGTAACTTTAATCCTGAAAGAAATGAAAATCACCACTCAAAATCATGGGAAGCGAGTGATAGTTTTTTTTAAAAAAGAGCAGAAACACTTTCTGTATACGGTAAAAGTACAAAATGCAGGAAATCTTTAATTTTTTTAACTGTTTGATTCGGAGAAATGCATGCGACCACCAAAATGACAAGACTTGCTGGTATGTGCGGTAGGCGGGCGTCTTAATTGCTACTACAGTTGGACCCCCAGACGAGGGTAGTGAAGAGACACCGTCAAGCGCATGCTTAAAAATTAAAAATATTACAGAAAATCAAAAATACCCGTTTACTTAATTAGTTTTTTTAATCGAGAAATCTTTTTTAATAACAATTAAAAATATTATATTGACAGTGAAAGGAATTAACCTCAAAGTATGAAAATGATAAACACTTAAATATTTATATTCAAATAATTCCATATTACTTACTCCTATTTTTTTAAAGAATTATGAGCTTTGTCAGACGCTTAACAGGAAAGATAATTATTAATGTATAGTTTACACATATATAAATATATCCTCAGATTTCACACACAACGAGCCCTTAGACTTTGACATTTGAGCATAAGAATCACAAGTTTATTCTGGATGAAGTCTAATAAGACTTGCTGGTATGTGCGGTAGGCGGGCGTCTTAATTGCTACTACAGTTGGACCCCGAGGCGAGGCTAGCGAAGAGGCGCCCCCAAGGCGCTGAATTCGTCAAATCAAACAGCGCGCTTCCCCCTACATCCTGTTACGCATTTCCGTCCCTTTTCATGAAATCACTCCAACGAATATCCAGCAACCGAGAGTAAAGATGTTACACATCAAAAAATGTGTAATGTTAAGAAGTGGGTATGTAAAAAATAATAAGCAGTCCAATCCAAAGTGTCATCTCAGCAATCTTTGCTCTAATAAATAAGGAAAAGTAAAATAAAAGTATCTCATAAAATTTTAATTAAGGCTGGTTTCGGATAATGTTAAAGAATAGGATCCAAATTCCGAATAATATTTTTTCACATATAATACAAAAATATTATATTAAGTCTTCACTACCATGTAGAAAATCACTTATTTTTTCATACTTCTCATTTTTATCCGAGTTGACTTATTACCCCACCTGAGGAAGAAATCACAAAGTTTTAAGTGAGGAATTCTGGGTGGTCATTGGATGAATGGCATGTTGGAGGCTCGTCAAATTCATCGGTGAGGGAGATGATCATCGAGGTAATATCACGCGTTGGTTCTACTAGTGGTAATGCCACCTACCATCAACCACCTCTCCATCTAATTAGAGATTGCAGTTATCAATGTTTTCATGTAACTGTGTGTGGCATCAACTAAAGAGTTAATACATCCCATAAAGTGGCTACCGTGACAGTTTGATAAATTCAAGAACACAAAAAATCTTTTTCACTGCAGACGCTGTCATTTCGACTAACTAGTAACATGACACGCGTGCAGTTGCCTATGTCACTTCCGTCAGAGTTGAGAAAAACCTTAAGAGTACATATATCTTATGGTTCTCTGAAGTGATGCGTGTCTTTGATTGTTAATGTTTTAAAGCATTTTCAAAGTGTATACATCTTTATGAGTCACTCTGTATTAAAAAAACTCCTTTAAAACCACACAATTAGGAAAAATTGCCTTTGAGAAATAATACAACATATGAGATTGCGTGCGTTACATACTTACCAAGATTATATACACGAGGATATCTACAAATTAGTTGGGCAATTTTGTTAAGTAAGAAATACCGAAATATTAAAAAAGCAACTAATTTAAAGTCAGAACAGTTCTAATGTATTCTTTTTTGGATAGATGACTTAAGGTATTATAACTGATGTTGTCTTAGTGAGCGGTGATCATTCTTTGTTCGACATTACGATAATGGAGACGTACAACGGTGCTGAAAAAGCGAAATACTGTCTGTAGTTTCGCGAAAATCATTCTACTGTGCAAGTAAGACGAAATTTTCTTCGAATATACAAGAAAGTGACATGGTCTAATCTCTTTGCTGAAACATGATGTGTGGTCATCGGCAGTGGCGTACCGAAGAATATTAGGACCCCCTGCAAAATCAGGATTTGGGCCTCAAGCTCTAATTCGTACTAAATATCAGCCAGGCTTTGGGGCCCCCTTGCGAGGGGGGGGGTAGGAAGGGTATACGTTACGCCACTGCTCATCGGATCAAGGGTCAAGGCTAACCTGCAATTTCAGAAGATACGATGGATATAGTAAGAGAAACATTCCTTAAAACATTCAAAAATCTACATCACGACCTAGGTTTTCTTTACTTGGCCATGATACAGATTTTTTTATGCCCGTCATCAAACATAAAATGACGGGAGGTTACATTTTTCAACAGGATGGCTGCCTTGTCACAACCACAATGACGTTACATCTTAACTCTATACTGAGTTATACACAATATACACAATTATCAGAAGATTTTTCCCCACTAGATCTCAGTGTATAGGGTTTTCTAAGTACACTTTGCCATTTCCTGCATCTTTTCCTGAAGTAAAATCAAGAATCTGCACTGCAATTAATTTGATCGACAGAAACATGCTGATAAATCTGTGACATGAACGGATTTACCGATGTGGCATTTGCAGAGTAACGAAAGTGGCATCGAACATTTGTAACAATGATAAACTTATACTATTACTCTATCTTACAATATGTACTTCAATTTTTTTCTTGTAAATTAGATGGAATAAATAATTTTTTTGCCCAATTAATTTGTACAAACCCTGCATAGTTTCTCCTATTACAAACCAGTCTATTGTGTATCTGTGCTCATGAGCCCATTGCAAACACAGCCATCGATGGTTTGCCGTAAAGGGGATCCTGTATAAAGGCCCCCTTGCACACAATCCAGGGTGAAGCAGAAATCTCTCGACGAATTGGCGAAGCCGACATTAGTACACCTGTAGCAGTAGACCAACGTGCTGCTAACTGCTGGAGGAAGATTTACTGTCATTCACCGCCACACGGAGCATGTGTCTATCGTCACGCGCTGACGTCACCTTTCGTCGTCCAAGGCCGGTGCTCGTCGGGTCGCGGCTTCCAAATTCGCATCACTGTGGAACTGCTCCGCTGCACACGAGCTCCTATTGCGCAATAGCAATATCCTCCTTCTCGAAGGCTGATAATTCATCCCATTCAAACTCCGTAATTTGTTGGAATTACTCCTTATTTCGTCTTGTAAGCGTACTTAGGTCTAACTAAACGTTCGCCACTAACAAATAATCATTACCTATTTTTAACGTCCCGCTACAGCCCTCTATGTATACGCTTTCAGCATCAGTTCAGAAGGGCACTGCGCACGCCACGCATGCGCCGTGGCTCTGAAACTTAACTATTTTACGTATCATTCTATAATTGATATTTGATGCAAAGTTCATTTAATTCTGATGATTCCTTCACGGTGTTGCACTTTTTACAAACATCAGTCTATAAACACGGTATTTAATAATTAGTTGTATTCGTTTGTACTCAACTCCAAGAATTGAAGATTTTTCCTACAAATATTTTTTTTTAAATCACAATTTCAATTACTTTAGAAAAATGGCGGTGTTTGTATTTGGAGATTAGTAACGTAGCGGAAATAGCATGTTAAGACCTCTTTGTGGGCAATAAATTGATTTGGCAAAATCCACTTCCATTACCATTACTTCCATTACTTCCATTCATATTCAGTATTGCAAATCTTTTCCAGTAATAATTTAATAGAACTTAGCAGTTCTTAGGATATTTTCCTAACTTTAACATTAGGTATTCCAAAAGCATGTGAACGAATAAGTTCAAATATTCAAAGAAAAAATTGCTCCTTTGCCATCTGTTGTGTTCGATCGAGCGAAAGATATAAAAAAACCTGCTGAAATTGATGATTGATGTCATCCTTTTTCATGCTTACTTGAATACGTTAAAAACTAATATGAAAGAAATTCAAAGCATCAGACACTTGAACTGAGAGTGATACTCCGGCTTTTAGATTGATTTCTGACGAGTCAATTTATTTGCTGTCACCATTCCTCTAATATGAAGAAGGAAGAGAACTCCTTTCACACGCAGACGCAAAGTTGACTGAAAAGGAAACACCAGACTCATCAGAACAATGATTGAATCCAAAAGAAACAATGAAAAGCCCTCTCCATTTTCAATACGCAAGTTGACGCGTGTGAAGAGGGTAGCTTTCAAAATATCCCTTTAGTTGATTCTACTAATGTCGAGGAGAACGTGATTTTAGAGTGTTTAAGGGAATTGCACAGCAGGGAGTGGCAATGGACTAAATTCATGTGACGTCATGATCACGTGAAAACTGTGTCACGTGATTACGCTGCAGTTTGTTTTCTACTATCGCTAGGACTATTTTGCTATCGCAGTTTCACATTGTACTTTTAAAAATGTCTCATTTTGCTAAAATGGCTGCTCAATCAATAAATGAAAATATGATTGAAGAAAAAAATTCATTCATTTTTTTCATATACCAGTGTAAAATAGTGTTTTGAAAGTATGTTGAAATGTGAAGATTATAAACCATCTCCTCACTGTTTATTATGTATGCAATTACTTTGAAGAATATTTTCAAAATAGTGAGAATAAACCAAGCTTTATTTTCACTATTTTTATCTTCACGAAAGAAACCTATTCAAAAAGGATTTTGGAGAGATGTAGACTTTCACAAGCATGTAAATACTTCAAAGCAAATTTTTGTTTATTTTAAATAAAATCATATAGAGAACATACATAAGAAAGTAAAATATGTTAGTTTACTTAAGCAAATTTTTGTGTATTTTAAATGAAGTTATTTTGAGAACATATAATGTTTAATTAACTTAAGTTTTACTTATTTTACGCATCTTCATTGTAGTAACACAGGTACTTAATTATCTAAAATTAGAACACAAGAATCTGATATGTAACCATACATGCCATATCAAAAACAAGTGTTTTTTTTTAACTTATTTTACTTTATAATTTTAAAATATTACTGTGAAAAAGAAAAAAAAAACATTTTTGAGAAGTATTCACTGCAAAAATGGAAAAATTTCTTAATTTACTACAGCTTCATTAATGTTTACACTAAATGATGAATCAAGCACCACTTTCAAACATTAGAAATCAGAATGATCATTTATCATCTGTAAAATTACACGTAAAAAAAATTGTGCAGCATTTGAAAGTCTTTATTCACTGCACTATTTCAGACAAAAGATATAATTTATCAAGAATTGAATTACAAATATGGTAAAAAATTAAGGCATTAAAGTTTTAAAACTAAAATGTGTTTAATAGAATAAATTTGCGTCTATATATTGAAAATAAAAGTCTTGCTCACAACTACATGATCAAAATAAAATAGTCATTTTTTTAATCCATAGTTCTTTTACAAAAAAATAAAAGTTATTAATCATTATAGATTAGATTTATTTTATATCATTATATTTATTTTTACATAAATATAAAATTCTAAAAGACTCATGTATATTGACATTATCCTGCTTATAAGTCCTGAATAAATTTGTTGCATGAGTTACTTACCAATATTGACCAAAGAAAAGTATTTGGATCAATTTATATTTATTGCGAAGAGAAATACAGAAAATCTTTTTCAAATTTATTGTTAAGGGGTTAATTGGCCAAAATCACTGATATTTTTGAGATAAGATTGTCCTGGTAAAACAATGCTATAATTAGTTAATTAACTTTCTTGTAAGTAGTAGAAACTGTGATTTTGATTAGAATGGAACTCAATTTATTCATAATAAATTTTGGTAACTTGTTGATGTAATAATGATTTTAATCTTTATTAATATATTTTCAAACGTTAAATTTCAGACAGAATTCTGTATCTTGTTTTTTCTGATGGTGTTTTATCTTCCATTTTTTTTAAAGTATAAATATGATTATATGTAAAGGGATACTTTTTATTCATATTAGTGATAACAAAATAACATAGAGAGAGAGAGTACATTTCTTCAAATAAGTTTGAAGTTTGCAAGAAATGGAACTGGAGTATTTAACGTTAAACATAAATACCTGGTCAAGAGACATAACTATTAGAAATTGTGAATGGAAATTTTATGTAACTATTCATTTATATATAAATGTTACCGGCAAAGTATGAAATCCGGCATTCTATAGAATGCCTAATGAGAAACGGGCAAAGTATGAAATACATCTCAGATTCATTTCGAATATTGTCAATTAGCAAAACATAAAACTTTTAAGGTGCGTCTCAGGCTCAGAATCTGTTAGTAATATATTGCTGTTTGTTCGGAAATGTCAAAATACTCAATTTTACTTGCACTTGTTCTGCAAAAAATTGGTTTTTCCTGTGCTACCTGAAAATGGAGGAGCAGGCTATAGTGTTGGAGAAAGAGCCATGATCTATAGCAGGGACGGCAACCTATGTCACACGTGCCACATGTGGCACGCGGTACAATTCTCAGTGGCACTTAGCCCTACTCAACAAATTTGTAAATTTTTGAATTGTTTAAAAAATTCTCTACTTTGTGGTTCGCTGAATCATATTGGTAGATTGGTTTGATTCGCAACAGCTAAAAGGTTGCCGACCCATGGCCCATAGACATGAAACGTTTATTCAACGGCTAGTTGCCCAAAATTCGAGTTGATGCTCCAAAAAAAAGTTAATAACTGATATAAAAAATGCTAAAATGACATTTAAGAAGGAACCCAGGGACTATTGGTTGCTGAATAGCTATGATGTGATGTTTGCGGAAAATAAAAGTAAACTCATTTAAAGTGTTAAAGAAGGCGTCAGTACCATAAAACAGTGGTCCCCTGCCCTTGATCCGTGGATCAAAGGGTATCAGGCCACTCACAAAGGAGCATTAAATTTTTTCCATTATATTTACTGGGGTGTATTTTTCTCGTGTTTGTGCGACTTTTCGTGGAAATCACTTTATATTTTAAGTAAAATCATTTTATAATTATTTTTTGGTGAGACTGAGTCACTATTGTATTTAAAGTCATGTTTAAATACAATTAAATTATAAAATCAAAGCAATTTAAAATATAAATAATCAACGTCCTACCTTCAGCGGGCTGCCGTAAAATTACAAAACGTTGACCGGTATGAAAGAGAAAACTGTTGGAAGAACTGCTATAAAGTATTACGTCACGGATTCTTTTTTTCCCCCAGTGGGGCTGCAGATTGGTAATTTTATCATTTTCAGACCTAGTACACTCCCCAGAGGCTTGTATCCCTTTTTAGTGCGGCACCATGTAAGCGATACCAATTGCCGCCAGTAATTTGGCACCCAGTTTGACGATGTGAACTTGTTCTAGGAATTTAATTTGCCAAAGGCAAAATTAAATTCCGGATTCTGGGGAGGTGATAGAATTCTGAAAGAACTTTCAACCAAATACAAAAATGTTGCCAGAATACTAATACAAAAATGTTGCTACCTACATGAAACTTGCCAGAAAAAAAACCAGAAAATTATTTTTAAAAAAAAAAAGGTATTGTAGCACAAAACTTTGATTTTTTTTTCCGAATGCCAATATATTGCCACTTGTAATGAGTAAGAAATAGGATGGTTTCAATCAATTTGAAACTTCTGAAGGAATTTTAATACAAGTATGTGTGAAATCAAATTTAACAATAATTTTTTTAATGGCAGTGTCATTATTTTGCCAGAATAACATTTGCACTTTTAGGAATGTAAGTCATTGATATAATATCCTTATCATGACCTTTTTTTTTATACTTTGCCTGTATAGCTTTAGGCATTCTATACAATGCCTAGGCAATGTATGTAATGAATCTCATATTTCATACTTTGCCTAAAAACGTCCGGCATTGTATAGAATGCCTAGGCATTCCATAGAATGCCCGCATTTCATACTTTGCCGGTAACATATATATATACACTCATGTCCATAAATTAAGGATAATTCAGAATCACACAGAAATTGAATTCTAAAATAAAAATTTCACTTGTAGAATTATCACACACATCTTTAAGAAGAATATGCAAATTACAGGAAACCACCAGATGGTGCGGATAGTACGTCACAATGACGAGAGTGTAAGAGAGGTGTATATAAGGAATGGTGGCAAAGAAGTAAAATTGTTCACAAGCGCTTTAAAAGCCTTTCAGTGCTATAACCGCATAGTTATGGCACAAAGGAAGCATTTGGATGATTTTTTACGTGGTAGAATTATCGGACGACTGAAATGTGGACGTACCCAGCTACAAGTATCCGAGGAACTTGGAATCGCCCAGAGTGTCATCTCCAGGCTTTGGCAACGATTCCAAGATGATGGTAATGCGAGTAGATGTTACAGAACAGGTCGCCCCGAGTTACAACGCTGAACGAGGACCGGTATTTGGCAGTTACTGCCAAAAGAAACAGACGGAGCACAGCATCAGACCTATCTCGTCAGCTCTCTTCAGCAACCGGTACGACAATTTCAAGGCAGACCGTGTACAGACGATTAGGGCACAATGGTCTATATGCTCGCAGACCTGTCAGATGTGTTCTTTTTACCGCAACTCACTGTCGCTTGCGATTAACCTGGAGTAGAGAGCATGCATTGTGGACACCGCAACAGTGGTCTTGTGGGATGTTTTCCGACGAGTCCAGATTTAGTTTGCAATCTGATTCTCGCCAGACTTTCATATGGAGAGCGCCAGGTACCCGTTACCACCAAGAGAACACCATTGAACGACCACGTTACGGTGGTGCAGGATGGCTCGTTTGGGGAGGAATTATTCTTGGTTCCAGAACTGACCTGATGTTCAGAGTGTAACGTTTGACAGGCCACATCTATCGCGATGTCATCCTGGAACAACATGTACGTTTGTTTAGGGGCGCCATGGGTGCTGAATTTCTGTTTATGGATGATAACGCCCGTCCTCACCATGCAAACATTGTAGACGAGTGCCTTCAATCGGAGGATATCACCCGTATGGATTGGATAGCATACTCACCGGACTTAAATCCAATAGAGCATGTGTGGGATATGCTTGGCTGATGAATTTTAGCCCGTCAACGCCCTCCCACCTGTCTACCGGAACTTCGGAGGGCATTGCTTTATGAGTGGTGTAATATTTCCCAAGATCAGATTGATAATTTGATACTCAGCATGCGTAGGCGTTGTAAGGCCTGTATTGCATCGTCCGGGAGACATACTCCGTATTAACCATCATACTAACCATGTTATACTGGTTTTTGTAAATAGGTTCTTTTTTGAAATTTTGCTCCAGGGAGTAAAAATCGCAATTTTTATTAATTATGTCAAACATATAGCATCTTTTTTGCTCTTTACCTTTTGTTTAATAAATAGACTTTACAAATAAGTCAAATTCGTTTTGCTACTGTCTCTTTCTTTGCCTGAACTTCATTATCCTTAATTTATGGACATGAGTGTAAATATATATATTGTGTTGAATTTCTTCTATCTTATTTGCAATCCTTGTGTTTAAAAATAAAATGCATTTTCATCAACAGATAAATATAATGGATATTGTTTATCAATATGAGATAAACAATAGCTTAAAGAAGTAAATTTTTAAATTTATTTTTACAAGTTTAACTTATATTTTGGAGTTATCTACTGTTTATAGATAAATCATACTATTATTTTTTATATATTATACGTAATTCAATAAGAATAAAAATATATTTAAGACTAAAGATAATTAAATTGAATTTCTGATAATTATTACACCTTTTCTGATGAAACATTCCCTTAATATTGTATAATAATTTTTAAAAAGTAGATCAACATGTTAAAGGCACTTTATACAAAGACAATTAAAAAAAGTATTCAATTTGTCATAAAAAATTGTAATGCAAACTTTTAATACAGTTCATACTAGCATTAATAACATTAATTTGTGATCCAAGTGTCGCATACCCATGCATTATATTTAGTAACCCAGATATAAAAGTGCAATTTCCAATAGAAAACTATTCAGTTCTGCAAAACAATGTTGCCTCGGTTGTCACGTGATTCCGCGCTTGGAGTCTGTCTGACGTGAATTTCCTCTTTTGACCAAGAGTGAAGGTTCTTAAGTGATTTCTTTTCAAAATTAGCCCCAACTGTGTACTCTTGCTAAGTGAGGTCTAAGTTGACTCGTAGAAACGGGCCCTCAGTCCTTTTATTATGTCCAAATTTTTTTACATTAAAATCATTCTTTTCAATAAAAAAATGGAAAAGAAAAATACAGGAATTTTAGTTTTTTCAGTGAACATAGGAAGATAAAATTGAAACAAAAATTACGAAATACTGATAATTTTACTCAATTTTTTAAAGCCTTTTGAGCTAACATTGATTTTTAATAACTTATAGGTTTTAATTTTTTTGCTACTAAAATTCAAAACTTTACATTTAGAACAACGTTACATTTAGCGTTACAACGTTTTTATATAATTTAAATAATTAAAAAAGCAAACTTCCACTCTACGCTAAAGCTCCTCTCTACATAGCAGATTTTTAGTGACATTAGGACTCTAACCACAACATCAACAGCACCGACCACTAATACACGATCCTTACTACTAGGCCACAGTGACATAAAAAGGATTATACAAAAAGGGAAAAGAAAACAAAGGAAGAAGAATACAGGGGAAAACAGGAAAAGAGCAAATTCTTACAAAAGCAGAATATTCAGTTTTTCATAAGCCACTGACATATGGAAAAATAGTTCCCTAATTTAACTTTTGTATTGAAGCTTTTTCTCAAGCTGTCATTCATGCTCAGGGAAAAGTAAGAACTAGTCACCATTTTATACAAAAAAAGAAAGTTTTAAATTGTTTTTCTGTAAAGTAAAAGCAATTTCATCTTTCAGAAAGCCACGATGTTTTTTCTACATCCTTCCTCCATTTCAAATACTTGCGATCAATCACTTAATACTGGTGATTGATTATTTCTGGTTCGATGAAACTTCCATTTTATATAAAAGTAAGTAAAGCATAAATCTTTTCTGACACTAACACATGAGCGTATCAAACTATTATTTAGATTTTCTTTATGTATTTGAATTTATGCTTAAAAGGTGCATGTTATTTATGTTAAGTTTATCTCTTAAGGTAGAGTGCTACAAGTAAATATTTCTTTCTTTGTTTTCTTTCTCGCAGAAAGATGTATTACAGTAAGCTTTATGTAGAGAAAAGAGGATATTATGGAGTACCATTTACATTTCTACTAATAATTTTACTGGATTTTGATTTAAAAAAATATTACCTAAGCCCTCATTACATATTAATTATGTTGCTGTTGCTAATCATCCAGGGTCTGACGAAGTTAGACAAGATCAAATAAATCGTTGACTGAAAAAGTTTAGTACAAGAAAGGGATCTGTGTGGATATTTTTGCTTGTGAGATCCATGCAACGCATTATGTGTTCGGGGAAAGTCTGGTACCTTGACACTTTGTACTGATGCAGATATTTTTATTCGTTGAGAAGGAAAGGCATTTGATGTGACCACTTGCAAGATGAGAGTGTGTAGTCTGGGAGCATCTGTCACATTTGATGATTAGAGAGAGAGAGCTAAACCGGGTCTATTACTCCCATATCAATGATGAGGGGAAGGTACCCCCCATTCCACCAAATTTTGAGATTTCTTTAACTAGTAAGGGTGGATGAGGAGGTAAGTAAGGGTGGATGAGGAGGAAGTTGGAAGATTACTGCCCACCTTCTCTAGTTTGTCCACCATTTTACTTTCATAAAGTTCAACATGAGATGGGATCCACTGAAAATGGATATCATGATGCAGCGGTATATATTTCATTTTGTGTAAGATTGAGATACTGGATTGTGGTCGTCAAGAATAAACCATTTGCAAAAGTGTTGGTGCGAACTACGGCTATCGAAGAGGCTCAAAAGCACCGTAATTAGATAGAATGGCCTCAAGTCCTAACTTAATGGCTATTAGTTCACTTCTGAAAACTGAGCAGAAATCTGGATTGCGTTTTTTCAGAGACAATTTTTCCTGAAGTGTATCGATATAGATACCACTACGGCTTGGTCAGAAACTTTACCACCATCATAACTCGTTCTACATATTATAAAGGTTTGTATGAATTGTCACTTGTAAAAAAAATATTTTTATTGCCGTTATAAAAAACTTATTTAATAAAAAAAAAGTTACAAATTGAGGTTATTATGGAATAGTTGTGTAATATGGAATAGGGATGCAAACCATTGAAAAACTAATTAGACTTCATAAGACGAAGTGAGATAATCAACTATAAAAATCATATTTTCTAGATTACGTGCAAGTCAATTCTGTTTCGAGTCTACCTACGAAAGTTTCAAATATGCTCCTCTTTTTTGCTCCGGTACATCCCAGGTGAGCCCACAGAAAAAATCTGAAGCATTGCATCCATATTTCCCTTTGTAGATCTTTGGAAAATTTTCCATAACAGAAGATATATTCATGATCAGTGTCTTTGTTTTCTGGTTCATTAACTGATGGTCTGTATACCACAGTTAAAGATTATATATCAGAATGGAACGATTCTTCACTGCTACCCCCCACCCACCCTTCTTACCAGAGAATATTGGAATGTTTGGTTTCTTCTGTTGTTTTTAAGCTTCTGGTTTCTTCTTCTTGTCATTTTCTTTCGGTTTATCATCGAACGTTTCTTTTATTTGGGGAGTATGTTATTAAGGTATCCGAACACGTTGAAAATGACCAAATTCAGTCAAGACAGATATTTTTGTTTTTTATTTTACTGAATAGAGTTATGTTTTGACTTTGCGAAACATACTTTGTTTTGTTTCTACACTACCTAGAGGCCAAGTTACAATCAATTTTATTTATTTAGAAAAACCGGAAGTGGTTTTTGATCTACCAGAAGTGGGCATTTAAATTGCTCAAAATCTATCATGGCGAGTCTGATAACTCAAAATATTACGAATGTTTTTCTTTAACATTTTTTGAACCTGATATTTATGTTATTTTCTAGAGAATGTACTAAAATATTTCTTATTGTATGAATAATTTTTGAGTTATGGCTTGTTATTTAAATAATGGTCTCATAAAAAATGTAACATTTCTTATAATGTTTTCTCAATAAGCTCTAAATTTTCAAATTTTAATAAAAAATTACAATTTTAGTACATTTTCTAGATATATCCATCTAATTTGTTTTAGTAGTACTTTTATTAATATATGTTTATTACTTTTTTCTCTAACTGCTTTGAAGTTTTTCAAAAATATTGCTAAAATGTCACTTATAATTGTGATTTTTGTAAAATTCTGGTAATTTATTTTAAATTTTGATAGTTTAATAGTAATATTTATTGGTATTGAGTCCTAAAAGAGCATTTATAATGTTTTAGAATGCTATTTTGTTAAAAAGTACTCCGAACGTGTTCGGATACCTTAAAGAAGATCCAGCTTTCTACATTATAAAATACCCATCATTTCATATATCCTACACGCCCTCTTAGAAAATGAACCTTTAAACTGGAGGACAGCCACCCATCCGCTATAGTGGTTGGTGACACTGACTGCGGGGCCATAGGGCACGGGTTCGAATCCCGGAGACGGCAGAGACGATTGTAATGTAATCCTTCGTCATTTAAAATTCCTTCTTAAGGTGTGCTTCGTGCTTTCTTCTGTAAGCTCCCGTGTGATACTTTGTGGTGCACGAAGATTTCTAAACGTTTTTTTTTTTTTAAAAAAAACTGTAAGTCAAAATATTGCCTGATAAAAAAACTACAGTTCTCTTTTAGTGTACATTAGGCTTAACATCAATGTACAAGTAATATGTGTACTAGTAGGTTAAAGTTTTTGAATACTTACCAAGACACAAAAACTTTTGAAATTCACTAAGCACATTTTGTTTTCTTAGCAAGTAATTCGACAACAAGCGGTCAATTCTCACTGCAATGCATCACATGAGAGTTTAATGAATTTTTTTCCTTCACTTAAATTTCTAAAAAGAGAGCCAAGACTTCGATATTCCATATTTCCTGATTGTTCCATAATACTCTTTTCTGATTTAAATGGATATTACATCAATTAGATAAACGATCAAAAAGCTATATATCATATAAACTTCTTAGTTCTTATAAACATAAACAATGAACAAGCAGAATAAATACTGGTACACAAAATAAATAAATCTACCACTTGAAAATTAATAAATATTGAGCTCCACATGTCAAAACACAATATGAAACTCAGAAACTGAAATGGTATCTTTTTTGTTGCGATAAATATAGAAAATATTTCACTGTTAGGATCTTATTTGGTTACAATGATTATTTAAATCAATTTCACTGTCTGTAAATTTAAATTTCCCCCTTATTCGTTAAAATGAACAAAATTACAAACTGGAAGTTACAATTCGCTGTAAAAAAGGGGGTTTTCCTTGAAAAATAGGAGGGGGATGAGTAGTATAGAGTACGGATAAAATAATTTTTCCCGAACAAAAAAGATGTTAATGCATTCCCCCCTTCTATGAAATGTTTTTAGAAAAGAAAATTAAATTAGTTTAAACACACACACACAACTTTCGTATTCTGAAGTTGCTCAATGCTCTACTTTGAGATTATACTGAATAATATTTCAGTACGAATGTTCGATAAATAAAAGAAGTGATAAAAAAAGTAAATGTAAAATGTAATCAATAAAGAGAATATTTTTTAAAAGCTGTCTGTTCAAGGTAACGTTTAACGAATGCTTGGTTGTTGCTCATTGTATAAAAAATCGGAGAAAGTATTGAGTTTGTAATTGGTTACATTGATTTTTGGACACCATGCAATGAGGGCGTTATCTTTCTTATTGGAAAATACATAGCCTCTTAATTCTCTTAGGTATCTATTATCGATAAATCCGGTTAGTTACAATATCGTATGCATCTGTTTCGGTAGGCATTGCGATACAGTTGTTTTTAAAGGAAAAATATGTATCTTATTCGATAGAGAAAAAAAAATATTTTCGAGTCTTTTTTTTTTCTTTTTTAAATATCAAAGCAACTTTAGAGAATTTGCCACCCCTGTCTTAAGGCATGGGCCAACTGAGTCCGGGCCAGGGGCCTCAACCCCAGTGGGGCCCGTCTCATTCTAGACTCAGCCTTAATAAGAAAATAATTCGAAAAATTTCAGCAGTCAAATGTTATTTTCGATTGTATTCTCCGATAAACAGGGAATATCCGACAATATGTCAACAGGCTACATGTGATGACCGTCGTCCACGTGCAGGCCTAGGTCTACTACCATATACCATCATTACTCATTCAGTCAAAAGGCGGCGATCAGTCGAGCTGGTTTGTGAGATTGCAAGTCATGCACATTTCTTTGTTTAGGGCTATTGTTTGTACGAGTATTTGACAACGTATGCTATGTTCTGTCTACTTTTAAGGATCATAGATGGGGCCTATATTTGGGTGGAGCCTATATATAGTCCTACTCAAAAGTAGGCCCTGGGCTTCAAGAAGTCTTCAGAAGTCCCTAATAATGCGATATTTAATTTTTTGGTAAACATTTTTCAATTTGCTTTCATATGTTTTTTAAATTTTGAGGTTTGACGTTAGAGTAAGATAAAAATGGCCGGGTTAAAGGGACCCAGTACGATTTATTTGACAAAAATCGGTCAAAAAATCAAATCTAATTTTTTCAGCCTAAATTATTCTTTATATACTTTTCTATTTCAGAATTTATACGTTTTTTAATGAATTTTCAATAAGCATTCTTAAAAAGAAGTATTGTACAAATACGAATCATGTTATCGCAAAACCCTACCAACTTTTATTATACATAGTTTGACGTACTTGTAAATTAAATTTCATGCACGTACGTAAATTTTTTTAGGAGGAGTGGCATTTTAAAATCACTGCAAAAATTTGAAGTTTTTTCCATAAAAAATTAAATGGCTAACTTTTTATGAAATTTTGAGCACAAAATCTGTTTTACATAGTATACACACATAGGAGGCAAACAAAAAAATTTTGAAAATCCTTAAATTTAAAATTTTTGCTGAAATCATACCATGTCCCCTTAAATAAAATCATTACTAGAAAGGATTTTAGGTGCTTAGTAATCTGAGAAATATTTGACTAAATAATGTTTCTTCTCACAAAAAATGCCTTAGTATACAGTTTCCAAGAGATGTTACTGTGTTCCAACAACCAATTTGTTATATTTTGTGAAGTAGTTGAAACGAGATGGAATAAAAAAAATTTTATCCCGTTGGTTTCCAAGTACAGAACAGTACAGCTAATTAGTTAGTACCATAATTGATTTATAAATTAAGAAAGTCGTATCTTCGTGGGGTAAGCAAAGCTTCAATCATAAAAAAAGGACATCTTCAAAAGTGTGAACCTACTCTGCTATTTGGAGTAACGGCATGTAAATGCCTTGCTGTAGTAGAATGCAATAGCCAAAAAACTCCAAATCAGTTTTTGTGAGTACATTATTTCAATTAATTATCATTATGAAAAAGTCAAATTTCTTTTAATTGAATTTTCTTACATTCTTACAAGGAAAGTATAGGCTGGTAAAGTTTGCCCCGTTGGTCTTACAGGTCTTACAAATTGAGAAGTTTGTTCAGACCTCACCTACTTAAGCCCTTCGGGACGAACGTCACGTATCCATGTCACCATGAAGCACCAACAACTGCCTAATGTCACGTATATGAGCCACGCACTTGGAACGTTTTTCAAGCTCAATTTCTTGGCAATAGATGGCATTATGTGACCATAAGGTTTGAGATTCATGTAGATTTGACCTTCTTCTCGAAATGAGAGAAATATTACTCACATACATGTGATTTTTGTTTTATAGACATAAGGGGAAGGAAATGTTTCCCAATGGAGGAAATTCTCGTCAGACAGACGCCAAGCGGGGAATCACGTGACAACCGGGGCAACATTTGCACGTGTTTTTTATTCCCGTGTGAAACCTATGCACTAAGTTGCTGACATTCTTGTGAACTAATTTTATCTAATTAAAATATATGATATCATTGTATTTTATGCATTATTTTAGTGTATATATTTGTAAGGAAAAACTCTCAACAACTCTGATATAATTTTTGTTTTATTCTAATTTATTTATCTAATTCGGTATTCGTCTGCTTCAGATAGTGTTAGCTGGTATATACATTTCGGTTGGATCCTAGCACCTGGTACACAGCTAACAGTTATTTTAATTCTTAATTAATTTAATAGTTATTAATTATATATTTTTCAGCAAGAATGGCTTACAGTATATAGGATCAATACAACTTCTTTTAAAAAACTTCAAACTGTTTGACTATGGAATAACAATTGTATCATTTCCTTAAAAAGAACTCACTATTATTATCAAATACACAGTGTCAGTTAAGTGCATATAATATAAAAAAATTCTGTTTATAATTTTAATTCATAATGCAAAGTCAAGAGAGAATATTTATTCTGAAGTAAAACAATTTGATGATAATTTGTGAAAGGAATGTTTACAAAATTTAAATTTTTCTTTGATTTTTATATTTAACAAATTATTGATTTCTAAATTATTAATAATTATTCTTTACTGTTAAAAATTGATGTCATTTCTTTCTTTAAATTAAAATAAAATATTCTTGAGGGGAATGATGCCATCGCAAAAGGCAACAATTTTTAGAAATGATCAAATTTAATTTGATGATTTGTTGTTATCTTATTTTTTGAAGTACATGTTAAACTTGCAAAAACGTTTGCTTCTTGAAGCCTGTGTATATAGAATATTAGGTAATATGAAAGATTTAAATAAATGTAGATAATTATCTTTTGGTAAAAGTGTATTTTTTCATCGCCCTTTTTTTCCCCATTTTGTACGTAAAATATTAGAGTTGATATGGCATTTATCCTGTGATGAAAATGAATTTTTTTAACACTATAATTACATCAAGTTTGCCTACCTACACTTAAAATTCGAATGAATATTTTATTTTACTGTGGAACAGTTACTGGATGAAAATGAACTTTATTTTTACAATGTATTGCATATAAATACTTTATATATATGTATGTGTTTTACAATATTATGGAGCATTTAAAGATGTTTGAAATGTTTCTAATAAAATAACATTCTCCATCTTTGACTGTCTGATTTACTTAGTAATTATTCTTTAAAAATGTTTGGAATTTCTTTTTAGAAATGATTGTTAAAAGTAATAAAAGAAAATTCCTTTTCATTTTTTAGTTAAAGAAATGATTCATATTAATATATAATTTTCAGGATATATTCATTGTAATGTGATTATCCATTATTATGAGTTATTTAATTACATATAAAGTACATATATTCAGGTCTAATAATTAATTAAATGATTATAATGAGTTATTTCTACGTGTATTATATGTTTTAATACTTTTCTCTAAGTTGCAGTCACTATAGAAAGTGCTCTTTAAGCACATTAAAATTAATAAAGAGTTACCTTCAGTCATGCATGTGTAGAGAATGCTTAAATGCCCTTGTTATATTAAGCATCCAAAAAGAAATTGCAAAAAAATTTAACTTTTCTGAAAAAAAATGCACTAAATAAACATGTGTTTGTAATTTTAATCATTAGTACAATGTTTTGCAGAACTGAATAGTTTTCTATTGGAAATTACACTTTTATATCTGGGTTACAAAATATAATGCATGGGTATGCGACACTTGGATCACAAATTAATGTTATTAATTCTAGTATGAACCGTATTAAAAGTTTGCATTACAATTTTTTATGACAAATTGAATACTTTTTTTTAATTGTCTTTGTATAAAGTGCCTTTAACATGTTGATCTACTTTTTAAAAATTATTATACAATATTAAGGGAATGTTTCATCAGAAAAGGTGTAATAATTATCAGAAATTCAATTTAATTATCTTTAATCTTAAATATATTTTTCTTCTTATTGAATTACATATAATATATAAAAAAATAATAGTATGATTTATCTATAAACAGTAGATGGCTCCAAAATATAAGTTAAACTTGTAAAAAAAAATTTAAAAATTTACTTCTTTAAGCTATTGTTTATCTCATATTGATAAACAATATCCATTATATTTATCTGTTGATGAAAATTCATTTTATTTTTACAACACAAGGATTGCAAATAAGATAGAAGAAATTCAACACAATATGTATATATATATATATATATATATATATATAAATGAATAGTTACATAAAATTTCCATTCACAATTTCTACTAGTTATGTCTCTTGACCAGGTTAAATACTCTAGTTTAAATACTATCGTTAAATACTCCAGTTCCATTTCTTGCAAACTTCAAACTTATTTGAAGAAATGAACTCTCTCTCTATGTTATTTTGTTATCAGTAATATGAATGAAAAGTATCCCTTTACATATAATTATATTTATACTTTAAAAAAATGGAAGATAAACACCATCAGAAAAAACAAGATACAGAATTCTCTCTGAAATTTAACGTTTGAAAATATATTAATGAAGATTAAAATCATTATTACATCAACAAGTTACCAAAATTTATTATGAATAAATTAAGTTCCATTCTAATCAAAATCACAGTTTCCACTACTTACAAGAAAGTTAATTAATTAATTATAGAATTGTTTTACCAGGACAATCTTATCTCAAAAATATTAGTGATTTTGGCCAATTAACCCCTTAACAATAATTTTGAAAAAGATTTTCTGTATTTCTCTTCGCGATAACTATAAAACTGATCCAAATACTTTTCTTTTGTCAATATTGGTAAGTAACTCATGCAACAAATTTATTCAGGTCTTATAAGCAGGATAACGTCAATATACAAGTACATGAGTCTGTTAGACTTTTATATTTATGTAAAAATAAATATAATGATATAAAATAAATCTAATCTATAATAATAAATCTTCTTCATATTGTGCAAACACCAATATAAATGCATATTTATTATAAATAGTAAAAAAATTTGCACATCTCTCTCTCTCTCTCTGTGATAGATTTATACCACACAGTCAAACTCTGAAAAACAGATGCGTTAATCAATATCACACAAATATGTTACAATTGTTATTTTTTTGTAAAAGAACTATGGATTAAAAAATGACTATTTTATTTTGATCATGTAGTTGTGAGCAAGACTTTTATTTTCAATATATAGACGCAAATTTATTCTATTATACACATTTTAGTTTTAAAACTTTAATGCCTTAATTTTTTACCATATTTGTAATTCAATTCTTGATAAATTATATCTTTTGTCTGAAATAGTGCAGTGAATAAAGACTTTCAAATGCTGCACAATTTTTTTTACGTGTAATTTTACAGATGATAAATGATCATTCTGATTTCTAATGTTTGAAAGTGGTACTTGATTCATCATTTAGTGTAAACATTAATGAAGCTGTAGTAAATTAAGATATTTTTCCATTTTTGCAGTGAATACTTCTCAAAAATGTTTTTCTTTTCTTTTTCCCAGTAATATTGTAAAATTATAAAGTAAAATAAGTTTAAAAAAACACTTGTTTTTGATATGGCATGTATGGTTACATATCAGATTCTTGTGTTCTAATTTTAGATAATTAAGTACCTGTGTTACTACAATGAAGATGCGTAAAATAAGTAAAACTTAAGTTAATTAAACATTATATGTTCTCAAAATAACTTCATTTAAAATACACAAAAATTTGCTTAAGTAACCTAACATATTTTACTTTCTTATGTATGTTCTCTATATGATTTTATTTAAAATAAACAAAAATTTGCATTGAAGTATTTACATGCTTGTGAAAGTCTACATCTCTCCAAAATCCTTTTTGAATAGGTTTCTTTCGTGAAGACAAAAATAGTGAGAATAAAGCTTGGTTTAAGCTGGCGTCGGTATTGAAAATATTCTTCAAAGTAATTGCATACATAATAATAAACAGTGAGGAGATGGTTTATAATCCTCACGTTTCAACATGCATTCAAAACACTCATAACACTGGTATATGAAAAAAATGTGATATTTTTCCTCAATCATATTTTCATTTATTGATTGAGCAACCATTTTAGCAAAATGAGACATTTTTAAAAGTACAATGTGAAACAGCGATAGCAAAATAGTCCTAGCGATAGTAGAAAACAAACCTTAGCGTAATCACGTGACACAGTTTTCACGTGATCGTGACGTCACATCTCTTCAAATGAACACTTGGTTCTTATTTATACTGAAGATGAGAGATGTATTTACGCTAGAACATTTGGTTTGAGTTTATAGTGTAGTTTTTAATAAATAATTTGATATGTGGTAGACATTTTTTTTATAACTTTTACAACGTCGAAGCTTTGAATAGGTTTAACTGAACTTGGAATATCAGAATGATGCAAAATTGATTCTAAATTGGAATCTGAGAGTAGTTGACAAATAATATATTATGATTGTTCTGTTAATTTCGTTTTTTATGATAATGATATTTCAGACAATCTGTATGCCGATTTCATGAGAGAGAGAGAGAGAATTTAGGCTTAACTACACAAAACCTTCCGACCATGGCGGTATGCACGCGTTTGCGTCCTTCGTCCCGAAAGGGTATTAAGGGCCTCAAGAAATCTTTTGAGGTCCTTGGCCCCTCTGCCCTCCTGAGAACCCTTTTAAGTAGACAGTATTAGCTGTCAATTACTCGTGCAAACGTTAACTTATAACAAATAAATGTGTGTAGCTCACAATCTCATTAATATAGGCACAAACCAACTCAACCGACTGCCACCTTTTAACTAAATGAGTAATGATGTATAATGGTAGACCTAGACACGAACGATGGACATGATAGGAAAATGTATATTTTTGCCACTATTATCAATTAGCATATTGTTCGAAATTACCAGTTTTTTGTTTTTTTTAGCTTATGTCGGGCAGTAACATTTGATTATTAAAATTATTTGCATCCTGATCTAACTGAGGTCGAGAACGAAACGGGCTCCCTACCACGGCCTTGAGCCCGGGTCATAGTTGAAGTCAGTTTAATTAAAGGATAAAGTGAATAAGAATTGCTCCGGAACTTTTCTCCTGGGTACCTTCACTCATTACTTCAATTCGCTTTAAATACTTTCATTTACATACGTATCCGATGTTTCTTTTAAAAGAAGGTGACAGTTGAGATATACAATAACGTTAAAGAGATAGTCCTAGACCAAGGGTCGGCAACCTGCTGCTCTTTAGATGTGAAGCTGCGGTTCTTTAGTTCCATACGTAAATATTATGTATTTTATCAAAATAAAAAATAAAAACGTTTTTGAATTTGCTTGCTCAAATCTATGTTATTGTTTTTTTTAAGTGCAAGTTACATTGTTTAGTAAAGTTTAAATTTTCTACTTGAATAACCATGCTAAGTCACGGTCCCATTGAATTTGTTTGCTCAATTGTTTGTTATTGAAGTACAAGTTAGTGTTGTAAGTAAATGTTTAATTGTTTTAATTTTTTACTTAAATTAATAAGTAATTATCTTTTAATGCCATATATATATATATATATTTATATGTATTCTAATTAGTTGAGAAAAATGCTACTTATATATGAATAAATAGATATTTTATTATATTTTTTATATATATTTAATTATTAGAAAAATTATTATATATAATAAATAATATTTTTCTTATAAATAAATAGATTAGTTTTTTTCTTCAAAAAACTTTATTTATGTAGGTACTTTTTTTGTTGGCAAGAAAAAATTTTGTGGCTCTTTAAAAACTTTGATGTTTTGTAAATTGTCATTTTTGGCTCTTCCGACTCATAAGGTTGCCGACCCCTGTCCTAGACTGTTTTCAAAAGAAAAACCTCGAGTGATAGCCCATTTCAAAGAGATTGTTTGTTTTTTAAGTCTTACTTTTATCAAATCTCTCACCAAAACCATGATCTCTCAATATTTTTCTTTGAACAAAGAAAAGTATGCAGTTTCTATTATTTTTCGAAATTTTATTTTTCAATTTTTTGTGTCAAAGAAATATTGTCAATGCTGTATGTTTATTTTTCTTCTCTTCTTTAATACTTCTTCTGCTTTCCATCGCAATATCGCTACATAGCTGGACATTCACAAATACTGAAAAACATTACATAACACCTCCAGCTGAAGCACCCATTCTTCGCACGGGTTATTTTTTTAAAGAAAAATATTATTCTTCATATAATAGCTGAATTGTAAGGAGAGTTATACCCGGTATAAAACTATGTCTCGAAAAATATAAAATAACTTCTTAAATTGAGGGCACTTATATCATTTATCTATATCGCCCCTTAAGCCCTCGCAAAGCCCCTTAAAGTCAATTTTTGTAAGCACTCTTTCGTAGTGGATGAAAAGAATATGCCTCCATGAAAAGAATATGCCTACAAAATTTCAAGTCTGTAGGTCTAATAGTTCAAAAACATGTATCTGTAACTCTCCTTAAATTCTCGTAACGCTCCTTGGGGGTCAATTTTGTAGCAAATCTCTACTCCGCAAAAAGAATGTGCCTGTAAAATTTCAAGTTTGTAGATCTAATAGTTCAAAAACAGGAATATTTATCTGTAACGCTCCTTAAATTTTTGAAACACCCCTTGGGGGGGGGGTTCAATTTTTTAACGAATTCCTATTCCATGAAAAGAATGTACCTACAAAATTTCAAGTTTGTTGGTCTAATAGGTCTGATTCCTGTTCAAAAACATGAATATTTATCTGTAACGCCCCTTAAGTTCTCGCAACGCCCCTTTGGGTCCTTTTTGGACCATACACTTACTCCGTGAAAAGAATGTGCTGTATGTCAAATTTCAAGTCCGTATGTCTAATAGTTGAAAAACAGATATATTATCAGTAACACTCGTCAATCCCTCTCAACGACCCTTTGGAGTCGCTTCAGATAAAACGGGAACCTTCTTCATAAATGGGTGATAGAGCGCTGCTACGCCGTATAATTCACATAATAGAAATGGGACTTGTTTCTGAGTTTTAGCTTTCATTTTTTATGTACACAGTTTATATTACATTTTCAAAAAGCTACATTTACTTCTTTTAAACAGAGTAAATTTGATAAAGCTTCTGTTCGTTAATGACTTAAGAAATAAAATTAACTATAAAGAAATAAAAATACCTTAGAAAGTACAGTTGTTGACATAGCCTTTCTTCACGAAATTCGTTAAACACTATAGATGAGAATGAGTGAGCTCTTTACTCAGTTTATCATGAGTATACAGCTGTATTGAAATATTGAACTGCAATGGACAAAACAATTTTTAAAAAATTCAATATTGAAAGTAGCTTAACGTTTCACCAAATGGTGATTATTTTCTTAAGAACTAGATCACGATATATATCGTGAATATGGGGAAAGGAAATTGAGCCTTTTTAAAAATATGCACATTTCTTAAAATGATGTACTTATAAAGTACGATAAAGTACTTGTAAGACAAAATTTTCATCAGTAGAAACATGGTAATTAACAGAAAAAGAAGTCTTTTCTTACGATTGGATTTAAAACAAGTCTTGCTGTTGTACCTATCTCGTGGTTTGTTGGTCGTTGCGGAAGTAAGTGGTAAGTACAGTTAAGTATTTTATGTCTAGTAAAGCATATAATAGAATATATTTAACTTCTTTAACTTTTTTTAATTAAAATTGGTGCAGTTTTAATACAAAATGCACATTAATTAAGAATGTTGCTTCGTAAAATTTTCATATGTATACATATATATTAGAAATAAATGAAAAATATAAAATACATCTAAAAACCTTAAAGAATAAATAGTATATATATATATATATTCCGTATAAACTCGAATCTAATTAGCAATAGTTGGCCAGTGTTGATGCTACTAAAAATTGGGTGTGGCTTAGAATCGAAGACAAAATATACATTGAATTGGAAAAATTGAGTTTACACCCCCTTTCAAAAGGAAAAATGTAGTCTTCGGTCCATTCTGGCCTATCGTATCGATGACTTTTCCGTTGAAGTATCGTTGTCTGCTCGTATTTAGGAAATTTTTTTGTATACGTGCTTTCTTTTAATCATCTAAGCATCAAAGATATCGGTAATAGCATCAAGACGAGTTCACTACGACGCAAGTATGAAAAGGGTGGCAATTTTATACGCAGAAAAAAACCAAAACAGAGCAGCGGACATTGAAAATTTGACACGCATGAAACATACGTTGATGGCGTAAGCAAAATGATATAATTTTTGCTTGTAAGCGTTCAACAGTCTAATAATTCTTACATTCTTCTATTATACATTCTCTTAAAAACATTTTTGCATAACAAATGCATTAGATGGCACGGAAGACGACATCGTGTGGAAAAATGGTGACGTCGGCACTAATTCCGAAATCAGCTGTACTAATGGGAGTGACGAATCATTTTCGGAACGTAATGCTGACGGTTTGACTAATTATGGGTTCCTTTATGTATTTCAAAGTTTTTCATATTGGCAAAATAAATTAATTATTAACTTCTTATTATTTCTCACTATTTTTTTAATATTTCGCACCCCTTGCCTGCGACGCCCAACTCAGTACGGGCAACGCAAATGCGTCAATTTTGGAATGCCTACCTGAGTTCGGGCAAACGAAAATTGATCTTTCATTCCCATGAGGCTAGAAGTCAGTTCGTGTAATGCCTAATATGTATAATTTATACCATTTTTCCAATACATGGTGATGCTTTCCCTTGAAAAGTTTGATAGTTAAGTGCCGTTTGTCGGATTTTTGTAATTTTTCAGTTCGTATATACCACATTGTAAGAGATTTGAGAAATTCAAATGGTTTTCTGGAACACGGAAGTCACATGAAAATTGATATAAATAATAATATGTTGTATATCAGTTTATTATATTTATCTTCAAAATTATGTCACTAGATTTATTTTGTTATAATTTGACCAAAAATTGTAGTAATTCATTAACATTTCCAATATATGCGAAAATATTGAATATAGTAGTAATTTCGCATAAAAAATAGTTTTCTTTAAAAAAAATAATCTATTTTCAACATTTCGATGATGATAACAAACAAAATTAAAAAGAAAAATTTTTCATTTTTGGCACATTTTCTTAAATATCCACAGGCAACTATCGGATATCAATGAACATTTTAAGCATTTTTTATTTTTCTCTAAAACGTGTAGATAATTGTGGGTGTGACTTGGAATCACTATGGCGGCTTAGATTCGAGTAAAAATAAGGTATATATATATATATATCAAACCTTACCGTATTATTACTTTTAATCATATTACCATTTTCTTGCTTAATGTATAAAATTCTCAATTTCATGTAAATCAGAAAAGAAAATACTGTAATATCATTAAGTTTTGTTTAAAATAAAACTCTCTATCCGCTAATATAAACTATGTCGTTTAATTTATTAATCTCTGATTATATGATTGATTATTCTTCTTGAGTCAATTCCTTGAATACCATCTTTTGCTTTCTTTGAGCACTAAAATTCTTAACACATGACAATGCCCCAGGTTACATTGCAATACAATATCTTAATACAATAAATCTTGCAATACAATATGTGTAATTATTTTATTGTTGTTCAGTATGTTGTAGTTATGGCAAGACAAAAATCAGAGTAGCTACACCTTACATTTCACTGCTCTGATTCGTTTTCTCATTCTGATTCTCTGGTGGCTAGGGAAAAATAACCCTATCCCATATGTATGTGTATGTATTCGTATCTTTTTTTTTTTCAAAACTTAAAGAAGAGACCATTGTTTTTATAACGAACTTTAAAGAATCTAATAATAGTTTCAATTGATATAAAATAATCTTGAATATAAAATAAAATTCACTAAAGTACTCGTATGTTTGGACTGCGCATGGCTAATATAATGTGTCGATTGTCAATTGCAGTCTTTCTTATATTCACACAAATAAAATATCGAAAATACATTTTATTGAATTTCCGATAGATGGAGTTGATGGTGTTGAACTGTGTGTGCAAATTCATCACAGACTGCTCGATGGGACTTCTCAATTTTTTCTTAAGAGTTTGGAAAACCTGCTTTTGCCCTCTCATGAGAAAGATTCGGAAACAGTATTCATGTTTTACAATTATCGATGCCCTAAATGTTCTGAATACATTACCAATGCCAATTTCAGCGATTGGTACATAGATAGAAGCGGTTTCGATGCGACGGCCCAAACTGTGTTTGTGATACATGGATTTAAAGAAAGCAAAATATCTTGGCTAAAGGTATAAGGATATTTCTTGCATCTTAAATATATTCTTCTAAATTGAAAGAGGCATTTTATATACTAGCTAACAATTTTCTAATTATTATTGTGTTTTCCTCTTGAGTAAACATAGGCTACTTTATCTTACTTAAAAATATTTATATATATTGCATTACTTAAACTTTTGAAATTTGACTGAATTATATTAGGCTCTCGAAATTGCATATGTATACGGAGGGGGGGGGATTTTTTTTTTTTAATGATATATCTAAAGAAGTTTTCTTTCGCTTATGCAAATACAAATGCCAAAATGAATAAAATAAAATAACAAAGAATCATTCCCTCGCGCATCGCACTCCAAGTTTTAAATGTCGTCATTCCCTGTCAATTGTTTAGAATTGATTAATTTATTAATGTCATAACACTATTGATAGAAAAGTTAAGTTTAGGATATGAGAACAAAAAAAAAACATGCTAAGATAAAATATTTTTTTTACTTCGTGCAAAAAACTCAAAGCGCACATTTTTTTAAAAAAATCAACTGCATTCCACAATATTATTTGACTTTACTTTTGTAGGTTTTAATAAACACGAAACTTAATAAATAGAAACATATTTTTGATTTTGAATATTTATACGCTATATCCCTTTAAGACCCGAAATATTTTTATCTTTAAATATTAAATTCTACTGGTTATTAACCCTCTCGCTGCTTAGTTATTTTAAAAAGTAAGTTCAAAAAAATTGCGTATTTTTTTCATTACCTATTTCAAATCTACATATTAAATCTACACTTTAGAGTTAAAATATACAAAAAATTCTGTAAAAGAATTTTTATTTTAAAATAAGAAATTGAATCATAAAAATATAAACATCTTACACTATTAAAATTCGAAGGTAAACAAACGTATCTATCTATATATGTGCGTCTATCTTCTCACGAAACGTACGACGCAGAAAGTCGCGGAAGGTACCAAAAGATCGGGAATTTTCCGGGGAAGCCGTATTGCCCATTTATATTCCGATATTGTAATTAGTTGAAAAGATATTAATTAAAAACCTTAAAACGCCTAATTGTTTTACTCCTGCCGGTTGCTTACTTGGCGGAACTTCCATTCCGTTTCGGCCAAGCGGTAATCTTACGTTTTCCACCATTTTAAAATTGTCATCCAATTTTCGGTGTTGAAATCAGACAAAAAATAATTACAGAATCGGAAAGATCATTTATTTCGCCACGATACGATATAATTTTTTTTTTTTGTAAAATAACGATATTTTCTATTTTTTCGAATTTTTTAAAATAGTGTTAAAACTGATGCGTTTTTATGAAAATTATTTCTAAATCGTTGCGTATGAATTTGTTTTCGTGTTATTAAATCGATATTCTACACTAATTAACTTCAAGCCTTTCTCTTTTAGATCCATTCATTTAAAAAATAAAATGACCAAAAAAGGGCGAGTGTGAAGTTTCATATCTCACATAACCCCCAAATTCACCAGATCTTAGTCATGAAAACATTGTCCATTCCACATTAGATATTGACATAAAATGGAAAGACTAAGATCCGACTGAACTTGATGTCATTGAAGGGACAATTATAATTATATGATGGGTTCAACATGATACGGAGAGCCGCCAGTAGTCGTGTGATTTTGATTACAAATTTGTGGCTGTTAACACATCTGCCGAGTCATGGGGTTGAGTCCTAGTGATACTGCAGATTCAAAGTGTAGAGGGGTTGATGCACATTAAATCCGTCAATGCTCAAACTCTACAAGATAACTAATTCCACGAGGACGGAGTGTTTATTAACGTCACGCTATAAAATAACACGAGGATAATTGGCAACAAATTGTGTGTGTGCTTATAATAAAATATAAGATGCACGTAAGTTTGACCAATTTTTCTATTCGACAAATAAATTTACTAGCAAAAAATTTTTTCACTCGTAACCCTTACAAAAAAACTTCCTCCCCCTAAAGTATTTTCTTCTCTTCCTTTTTTTTTACCAACCGGCTAAGAGAAATTGGCGACTTATTTAGAAATTTGCGAATAAAAATTAGTCGGACAAATCGCTAACACTGCATCTTAAAATTTATTTTAAATCGTTTTTTCTGCCTTAATTTGAAAATTTTCTTTTCTTTTTTCAGAGAATGAAAGAGGCTATTTTAAACAGCCACAAATGTAACGTGATCTTAGTTATGTGGGGACAAACAGAATTTTCCTACGAAGAAGAAAAAATCCGCCTTCCAGTCATCGGAAATGAAATTGCGTTGTTTATCGCAAACTTAGTGGTAAATTTCTATACCCATAATCATATTTCTATTACATTTCTCATGTTTCAAATTGTTTGCTTTTGAAATGGAATTTAATTGTATAATAGAATCTCTGAGGACAGATAGAGTAAACCAAGATGATGGGAAATCACATAACAGTGCACGATCGGAAACGCTTTCCTGGCGACACAAAATACAAGAAAGACAGAACAAGAATAAGAGGAGAAAACATGTTTATTATCCTTAACACAGCCAAAACTAAGAAAAACGAGTATTAAACGGACAACCGGAGTGCATGCTGGGGTTAAAAGGGTGCACTTCGTTAGTATGAAAGGTTCGTAGTTTTCCATATGGGAGATCCCGACATGGCTGGCGATTGCCTGAAAATGGTACCGGAATTGTTCTGTACTGGTCCGGCACAGTTTTCTCGTTGTTTGGCGTTCTAAATCTTCGCTCACGTTCCTGTCTGTCCATCAGGAAGGATCCATTATCGGTCAATCTCTGGTGCAATCGTGCAAAGAAGGGCATGGATAGGAGCTTGCCTCCTAGGGTAACGTTGAGCGTACAACCGTTGCCCAGCTGTTTTATCGCAATCAAAGGTCCCGTATGCCCAGGGCCAGATCTACGTATGGGCTTAATGGGCTGTAGCCCAGGGCCCCACGAGTTCCAGGAGGCCCCGTTCCCCGTTGAAGATAACTAACAGAAAAAGAGGCTTACAATCAAAATAGTAATAAAATAATAAAGCAGCAAAAAATACAAATCAAAAATAAAATACTCGAAATACCATATCAAAATTTATTTCTATTTTCGAGAGCAAGAGCAATTTACTTTTGTTCTTCCCGCCCTACCACCGAATACACAGAAATTAGTGATTAATATACAGAGGCTCTATCATAGGACGGCGCCGACGAGCATCGAGCACTTATACAAACGTAGTGGCACTTTTTCTGTATCCATTTATTTTTGTGCAATAATAATTCTAAGTTACAATAATATACTTACTTAGTGCTGTGTCCTGTGCATAATACCTGAAATTGAAAGATTCTTAGGTATCTGTTTATTCAAGTTTCAAGTAAAAAAATACCAATACACATTTCTAAATTATTTAAGTATGAAGATATTGTGAAGTTATGATTAAGTATTTTCTGTATCTTCAAAATTTTTCAAAGATTGAAAACATCAAGATTTCCCATAGATATGTATGTTGTATTGTGATGAGTAAGAAAATTACGCTTGTTGTATTGAGATGAATGTAAAATTTGTGATGAGTAACTTAATTACTTCTGCAGAATGGAAAAAAATAACAGTCATTTTATGTGGATTATGAAGATTTCCCGCGAATATTATGGACAAAAAAATAAAGTGGTCTTGATTTTCTTAATAAATCGGTTCTTTTAAGTATAGGTAGCAACAACAAATAATGAATTACAACGAAAAACAGTATTTATTTAAAGTGGGGTAAATAATTTTCCAAAAAAATATATTTTTATAAAAACCCCTTTAAGGTGATGGGACAATAAATAATAATAATCAGCGTTTTAGGTTTTAGTGAGTATAGACAATGATTTTTTATTTTTTTAAATAAACCGGGTACTTTTTTAACTGCCTCAGAAATATACTACATTGTTTTGTAAAAATTTGTTAGAGAATGTTTTTAGTTTATTAAGTATAGTTGGTTGTGTTATCGTAATTTCATGACCTAAACTTTTAAATTTATTTTCAGAAAAATCAAATCCTTGGTTAACAATATAAATATGTCTGGCAGAAAATACAAAAGTAGAGCAGAAAAACAAAAATTACTGTTAAATCGAGCAAAAGGAAAAATTAAATGTGTCAGAATTTCAACTTTTTTTTACGATGGAACAAAGTAATAAGATGCACATTGCGCAAGATACGCAGATACATTAACAAGTGAAACAATGGCATAACGGAGAATATTAGGGCACCCCTACAAAGTCAGGTTTTGGGCCCCACATAAGATCTTACAAAAGATTGAAAAACCATAAGATAACATAGGCTTTAGGCCCCCTAGAACCTTGGGGCTCCCCGCAATGCGTGGTTGTACTTTACGCCACTGAAGTGAAAGGGAATGGAACTTAGCCAAAGAAAACGGAGAAACACAACAAGCAAATATTAATGATGAAAATATGAAAGATCTCAACGACCAGCAGCCTTCTGAAAAAATATATTGTTAAGCCGAGGACATCAGTAATGTCCCAACCGAAAAGTGTTTACAAAAAGTTGGGTTTGAGTTTAAGATATACGTTGGCGCGTGGGTTCGTGGCCTAAATTGCTAATTAATAGTTTTATTGATTATATCCTTTCACATAAAATGAGTTATTTTCAAATTAAAAATCCCAACAATATATATTCTGTTTCGGTAAGAGAATATAAAGGACAAAACAGATCTTTTTCGCGAATAAGCATTTCATTAAAAAACGTAAAAATGGAAAGATCTTGGCTATGTTATTCAACTAGTATTGGTAGTGTTTTTATTTGACCTGCTATTTTTTTCTAAAACAAATTCTCAATACACAACCGGCTTTTCTGATTGGAAACACGTAACAAGTTGCTTAAAAAATCATAAAAATTCTATTGAACATAAAAACTCAATGTTAGTTTGGTTAAAACGAAAGAAAATGTTTGTTTTGCAAGGGAGAGCATGACTAAGGAAATTCATTTGGGGACCAGACTTTGTGTATTAGCAGTGTTCCTTTAGGACAGTGGTCTTCAAACTTTTTGAACTCACGGAAACCCTAGAACTTGAAGGTGCTTTCGTGGAATCCCTAGAACTAGAAAGTGTTTTCGTAGAACCCCATTCCATACACATACGCCGAAGAATATGCCTCAAAGTAATATTTAAATTAGATCAACATGTTACAGGCTTTTTATGTACAAGCAATTACAGAAAGCACATTTGCATTTATTATTAAAAAAATTCTAATCTAATTTTGTTAATATAATTTACTCATTAATAATATTACTATATGATTCGTCACCTATCCATGCATAATATTTAGTAACTGAGATATGTGCTTCCTTTTTTTCACACGAACTGTCGAAGTCTAGGTCTGTTGAGATAAAGTGCAATCGCATTACTTGTTCTGAATTTAATTTGTTTTTATACTTTGTTTTTGTAGCCCCACTTACGTTGAGAAATATATTTCACCTAAACACAATGTTCTGAATGGCATTAAAATGTTAATAGATGCGTGAGAAACCCCGTGTATTTTGCATGAGATAGAATTTGAAGCTTAAAATTTTTGGAAGCTGTTCTTGCTTAAATTTAGATTTTAACATCAACTCTGTTAATGTGTTTTGTTCGTTTTCCTTCATTATAGGTGTTGTTTTCCACAAATGTAAAAAGATGCATTTTCCATTAGAAAACTATTTAGTTTTTGCAAGACATTGTGCTAACTAACGAGTATAAAATTATCTCGTGGAACCCGAGATAGTAAGCAAAAGAATATTCACAATCAAGTAAAAAGTATATACATAAAGTTAAAACGTTTTATTATTTTATAATAAAAGTTTAAATAGTGTTGTAAAATAAAGTCATTATATTTTTTAAAAAATTTCAGTTTTGAAGAATGGAGGGGGGGGGCGATGAGCTTTAGTTACTTATAACTTATAAACTTCATAAAGAACGTGAATCCCCCCCCCCCGTTTTGCATACATATTTATTTCTTCTAGATTTCTTATTGTGAATCATGGAACCCCAGGCTTCGTGGAACACAGTTTGAAGACCACTGCTTTAGGATGTTCAATGTAATAGCGCCGAATGGACAGTCAATTTGGAGAAAATACTTAGCTTTCGAAATTCATACTTAGATTTTGTGCAATTAAGTTTTAATCAGCTCCAGCGAAGCAGTGGCATAGGTGATAGCACACCTACATTTCTCGCGATCGGTTAGGGTTCGAGTCGCGTGGTAGACTTGTTTTTCTTTAAATAATTTTTCTTATCAAATATTTTACATAATTATAAAATATCATAAACAATTTTACACATTATAAAACTATTTTTTTATCTAATTATAAAACTATTTGTAATTATTTTACTTTTTAAAATACAAAATAATTATATAAAGTATTATTTAACATAATGTATTTTATAATAAATATTATTTATTAATAATATTACAATAATTAATATTATAATATATTTATAAAATATTATGATATATTTATAAAATATTATATAAATATTTATACAATTATAGTAATTGTTTTAGTTTTTAAAATATAAAATAATTACATAACATTTTATAAGCCTTTTTTAAATAAATTCATTTAATTGTAAAAATAATTAAATTAATTTTTTTAAAAAAACAAAGCAAGTCCATCGCGTGACTCGAGCCCTGACAGATCTTCGCAGAATGCAGGTGCACTACTCCTATGCCACTGCATCGCTGGAGCTGAATAAAACTTCATTGTATAAAAGCTAAGTATGAATTTCGAAGGCTATTTTCTTGGAACTGACTGTCTATTCGGCGCTATTATATTGAGGGTTGAACATCCTAAGAGAATACTACTATTATACAAAATCTCGTTCCTAGATGAATTTCCTTAGTCGTGCCCTCCCCTTGTTATATCAACAATTACAGGAGCAACTAAGAAAAGGTACAGAATATTACCACAATGTTCTGAAACGTGTTATTGTGGTAGTACAGTATTTGGCTATAAGAGGTTTAGCATTTAGAAGTACCGAGGAAGTTTTTGGTTCTCCTGATAATATATGGTAATTTAATGGGTGACATGGAACTGCTAGCAGAGAGTTCGACCTATTCATTCGTGAACATATTGAACAGTGAAATTACGACCAAAATCGTTAATATCGTACTTATCAAAAACAACATATTAGCAAATAATAGAGATCATGGGTAATCAATCATCAAAACAATTACAACTCAAATAAATAACGATGACACAAAGTACTATGCAATTGTGATGGATTCAACATCAGAATTGTCCCACAATGACCAACTTGCTATTGTACCACTATATTGTTTTTGGGGGAAAAGTGTATGAAATATGTGTCTCATTAATTAAGATTAGTAATCACACTGGATTTTACTTATTTAATTTTCTACAAGAATTTTTAGAAACAAATGAACTGCTATTGGGTAATTGTAGGGGACAGTCATTTGACAACGCTGCCAATATGTCCGGTCGATATAATGGTGTGTAAGCCCTTCTAAAAGAAAAAAAATAATAAATTTGCTAATTATGTGCCGTGTGCTGAACATTCTCTTAGTCTGGTTAGTGTAGAATCAGTTAGCAACTGAAATCGTAAACTTCTTTGGTTTAGTGCAGCATATATGCATGTTTTCTTTTCTGCTTTGACCCGTAGGTGGGAACTTCTAAATCGAGAAATTAAGCTGAAATTTTCCTTAAAAAGTTTTAAGTCACACCAGATGGTCTTATCACTACGATGCTGTTGAAGCCTTAAAAGATAATTATAGTAATAACATGAATATTTTTAAAACATTTAGTGACATTGAAAATGAGAATTTATTTTCAAAAAGGGGCAGTAAATTTATTTAATAAACTAACAAAACTCGAAACTGCTATTTTAATGATATTTTAGGAAGAAATTTTAGAAAGATTTAATTCAGTTAACAAAAAATTACAGACTCCTGGTTTGGACATCTGTGAAGGGAATAAGTTAATTATGTAATTAAAAACATTTATAAGCAATGTACATGAATCAGATCAAAAACTAAAGGAGTATCAAGATGCAGCCAAAAAATTGAGTCCTAGTGTAAAAACAGAATGTAGTGATGTGAACAAGAGACGGGTTATTTCAAAATTTGTAGATAAATCCACAGAAAAAACTCTGTATGGGTCAGAAAAATTTAAAAGGGACACGTTTATTGATGCGTTAGATAAGGTAATCCTTGATTTAAATAGAAGTCAAGTATGTGCAGAATGTAGTAAGAAATTAAAATT
Organism: Trichonephila clavata; assembly: GCA_019973975.1. NCBI lineage: Eukaryota > Metazoa > Arthropoda > Arachnida > Araneae > Nephilidae > Trichonephila > Trichonephila clavata. The sequence goes on along the minus strand of BMAO01025897.1, from coordinate 31,080 downwards.
TTTGATGGATTTGCAAGACGACCTCTTTGGGGAGTGTACGCCCTATTCAGATGACGTAGACCAACAATTAGTAAATGAAGGGGTTCGATTCAAAACTCATCTAAAACAAACTGAGCTATCCTATACTTGTAGTGATATGTTAAATTTAATTTTTGAAAAGAAACTTGTTGACGTTTTCCCAAATTTGTTACCATTTTAAAATTTTAACGCTTCTTATTACCAGTGAAGTGGAGCGTGCAGTCTCTAAAATGTCCTATATAGAAAACAAATATAGGACATCAATGACAAATACTAGACTTAATTATTTATCACTTCTTTCTATTAATACTGATCTCACTAAAGAATTAAAATGTGATGAGCAAATAAAAGAATTTGCAGCACAAAAGTGTAGAAAAGTTTTTTTGTAAATTATGTTATTGTTTATAAAGTAATTAAAATGTTTGAAATAAAAAAAACCTCAAGTTTTTCGTATATTTTAAATTTTCCCGCACAAATTTTTTTTTTTAGGAAAATGGCAAAAATTTTCATTATTTAGGGCCCCCAGATATTGTTAGCCCAGGGCCCCCAAAGGTCACCGTCCGGCCCTGCTTATGCCAAATGCACAAGAGCGAGCTCAGTGTTCTGTAACATTCCATTTACCACCCCCTTTGTTGGCAGGCGAACTGAAGCTTGTTTGCAAGCACAGCAGCAAAAACCGCATGCATCATCATTTGATGCTTCTGTTTATGTAGCGCCATCTATCATGTACACCAACCAAAGACTCCTGAGCATTTTTGCTGTACTGAGAATAATAAACATGTTATCTCCTCTTATTTTTGCTCTGTCCCTGTGTTTTATGTCGTCACTACCCCTCCAAGAAAATGTTTTCGATTATGCATTCCTATTCTCCATAGTCTAGATGTCTTCTATTAGGCCTGAATGTTTGTAACTGCTGTTCTGATGCACCCTGTATAAATATAATGAAAATTTCATTCTAAAACAATATGCATAATAATCAGTATTCGTAACAATATTCATTCAATATCATAATAAAAACTAATCTTCATATCATTTCCCAAACATTGTCAAAATTTCCTGTTTCCAGTCGAGTACTTCATTGTGAAGTCATACTTATGCTTTCCTCCTATTTTACTCGAAAACTATGAAGGTTAGAAACATTTTTAATTACATCTTTACAGGTTTCAAAAAACATAGACTTGCAAGACGTTTATCTCATAGGGAACAGCATGGGTGCTCATCTTGCAGGTTTTACCGGGAAAGCAGTCAAGAGGAAATTGAATGGTTTAATTGGTAGAATAACAGGTAAATGACATCATTATCCGTTCAGACTCAAATCTAATTTTTTTGATTTTTTTTTAATTCAATGTAAAAATAATTACTGGAGCACCTTTATGATAGTTTTAATTCTACACATTACCTGCAAATTTCAAAAATAACGGGGGGAAAAAACTCTTTTTTTTTTCATTTCCTTGCGGCCCATATCATTGGAAAGCTTGCCAAAAAATTTTAAATCTGGTAACTATTTAGATTTTAAGATATTCGAAGTTTTCTGAGGTATGGTTTTGGTTTCGGTTTCATTTCAAAGCATATTTCCACTCTTAAAATGAATTAACTAAAAAATTTTTGAACACAATTAACTCTCTTTCAGTGTGAAATAGTTATTAAGTTCAATTTTCAATACAAAAATCATTTCTGCTTTATTATGTTTTGAGTTCTTTTTTAATTCTCATAATTACTTAATTAAGATTTATTTCAAGGACAATTTTTGTTTTAAAAAATAGTTTATATAACTTAGAAGCTTTCTCATTAATTTTCTCCTGTTGAGAAAATGCCATGGCTAAAATTTTCTCAAGTTGCTAAGAGAAACAATATTTGGAAGAGATGGAATATTACTGAAAATGATGCATCCAAAAACCTGCTCTTCACCGATTCTGCAATAGGACTTCCGAATACAAGTATTCTGACTACAAGTATTGCAGATAAAACTGAATATTTCCATGATGTGCCAAACTGCCTTACAGTAAACATATATGTACTATATTATGATATTTGAGTTCTTGATTGGCAACTTTAATACTTGATAAACTTCCTCAACTTAAAACTAGCAAATAAATTAAAAAATTAAATTTAATGTACACAACAGGTGGTTTTTAACTTTAGTTATTATCATTATTATGTTGTAAATAAATGCTTTGTGTTTCAAAACTTTTGTGAAAATATTATGTTAAGATTAGGCTGAATAACTTGTCGTCGTTACAAACACTATCAATATTATGCAAAAATATATTATGAATTATAAAAAATGTTTTCAGTCATAATTAATTGAAGTAGTGTTTTGATATAGAACATAAGTTGAAAAAAAACATATTAAAAAAGTTAGAGCTTTGCAGGCATTATAGGTTTTTATAAAAGTTTGAAAAACCTTCAAAAATTCTTGATTTCTTAGAATTGTAAAATAATGACTGGTCAAACTGACTTTTGGCTTTCAGAATCAACTTAATAATATAATCCGAATATAAAACATAAATTATTTTTACTGTTACTATCCCCAAAAAAAATTTTTGAAAAAGGGTACTGTGTAGCCTTAAGAAACAGTACTAAAAACAAAGATATCCAACTATATGCGAATTTTTTTTTTAAATATAGGGGAATCTATTAGGGGAAAAGTCTGAAAAATTGTAAAGGGTACAAAATTTATATAAAAATGGAAAAAAAATTGTTGAAAATATACGAAATTTTACTTAAGCGCGGCACATTCAAAACAAATAGTTTGCAAGCAATTTTTCAATTCGTTAATTTTTATATGTTGCATTGCTATTCAGTTTTGAAATATCCTATAAGATAAGAAATATCTAAATTTTTTCAAAGAAGGGAGTATTTTATTTTAGTCATTGTATGAAATCTGTAAAAAAACACTTTTTATATTGATGTAATGTTATTACATTGTGGTATTAGTCATATATTCTCGTATGAGTGGTTTTAAATTTTGTTAAAATGGGGATCAAAAATAGAGTAAAAAATAATTCTAATATATAACACAAAAAATTTCATTATCTTAATTTTTTCAGCAATTTTTGTCCCTTTTCCAACTTTTCTGAATGAATGAAGGAGTATTTACTAACTTTGCATTAGAAAGCCACATGGGACCTATTGGTGACGGACCTCGTAACTTTGAATCTAGGATCAAGAGATGAGGACACCTGAGTTGGCACCTCCCTATCAAATTTCCACACCAACGGGAGAATTCTGAGCCTCCACAGATTTCGCTTGCATTAACTCCTTTACACGACGGGTTTTCAATGGCACCAGGGTTCGAAATCACGACTCGCTGGCCAAGAGTTCGTGACCATGAACATGGATAGGAGAAAAAACGATATTTATTTTTTCAAGTTTCTGCGATTTTCAAAGTGCTTAAGCTTTTAGTGTTAGTATTTTAACTCCAAAATATGAAGTTCTCTGCTCAAAAATAGTCATCTTTTGATTGTGTTTTAGTAAATACAGAACGCATAAATTGAATCCATTGTTCATTTTAAATACTGTAAACGCAAAATCTTTAGTTGTTTTTTCTGTAACTATATACGACATCGTCTCTCACCAGTGTCATTTCAAAGACCTTGCTTCACCTTATAGGTCTGGATCCAGCTGGTCCAGATTTTTACTTTGCTGATGCTACAGAACGTTTGGATATAACAGATGCTTCCTTTGTTGATGTCATTCATACAAATGCTGCCTGTACCCGTTTGAAAGGTAAGAATTTGATAACCTTCAGATATCTAAGTCAGCTCGGTTTCTTTGACAAAACGAGGCTACTGTTATCGTGGGGAGAACCAGTGGTCAATCACAATTACAATTATAATCTGTCAAATCTATAATTATACCAAAACACGCTTTTTCTGTTAAAAACATTGACGGATTGCATAAAATCTAAAAAGATCGCTTTCGACGATCAGCGCTATACAACTTCTTTACATCAGTGCTTCTCAAACTTTCAATATTTGCGACCCAATATTCAACCATAATTTTAATTTCGCCCTCCCCACCATACAAATAACAATATATTGAATTTAATAATTTTATACTTTGACACTAAAGCTACAATGCGACTTTTTCTTAAGTGCCACCGGCGTATATATACGTCTTGCTCAGCCAAAGTGTTAATTACCCCCTACGTATATATACGTCTTTCCATAGTACGTTTTTTTTCTGTGCACTGCTATCCATAAAATTATTCCAAAGGCTTGGGAAGGCAATAAATGGACCTTGATAGTGCTTGCGAAGGATTTACTTATTGCATGGTATTTGCTCATTTATTTTTGTCTCGCCCCCCCTCCCCCCAATACATCCCATACGCTCGCCTACGATGAAAACGGTGACATTAGGAAGCGAATCGTGTAACCTTTAAGGTATTCATTATAAACCGTACAAATTATCAAGATGTGTTAATTTTTGTATGTGATTTTATATATGACAAGACAATAGGGGTCACTGATTATTATTAAACTTGTTTTTAACTTAGTATTGCTAAATTAATTATCAAATATATTGTGTCAAATGCACTGATACATTTATAAGTGTATTATATCAGTGCAAATGTTAATTTTATTTTTATTATGTAAGAATATTTTTTGCTTGTTACTTTCAGTAAATTTATACTTTTTTACAAATAATCTTTTGTTTCCGATTTTTCTATAGGCCTGCGCCCCTTTGTAGAGTTATCACGCCCCATTAGGGGGCGCCCCACAGTTTGAAAAGCTTTGCTTTACAGTATTCATATAGCATGTAGAATAAACGTTTTTAAAGAGAATGGGGGATTTCAAATAAAGGGAATTTTACTCAGACTTGAATTTCTAAAACGGAAATATATTCATTTTTTACCTCATAGTCTCCCTCTCTTCAGAATTGATTTCTTTATTTCTCGTTTTCAGATTATCTCTATTCAAGAAGATGAATATAGCTGCCGAAGTTTTAGTCTGTTTGGGACAATAGTTCAAAAAGGGGAATTTTTGTATCATCCCCGCAACCTCCTCTAGAAAGTCTATTTTTACAAAACCTGTTCTTAGCTGATTTCTACTTAGAAAATGAACAAGAATGTCAAATTTCAAATTTGTAGGTTTTAAGCTTCTGGAGATCCGGTAATGACTGAATGAGTCGCTTTTCTCCAAAATTTATGTCGATGGGTATTTTCGTCCCATTCAGATAACTCTTGCTTGGTGCATCGGTTTTTATGTTATGGAGCAACGACTCTTAAACAGTGATCCGTGAACCTCGAGGGGTCCCCAGTGCCTTTCTAGGGGTCCACGAAGGGGTGTCATTTAATGTCAATATTTATTTCTTTTCCGTACTCTGAAAGGCCTCGTGGAAAAATCGAAAGACGTATCATTCTAGTCTAGATCTATAAATTGCCTCCAATGAAAAATCTACTAGAACATGTATTTCAATCAAAATACTAATTCAGTTTTTTTTTTTTTTTTTGCAGCTACCATTATAAAACGTAATCTTTTTTATTAGATGTTTATGGTTTTTTAATGGAAAAAGGAAGTGTTAAAAAAAGTCTGTATAAGTATCAGAGGAAGACTTTAGGATTACTGAGGAATCTATAAGTCACCGCGATTGAGACTGATTGAGACTTGAGGTCCGTGATTTCAGAATGATACATAAAGAGGAGCATTATAACGATCGAATGTTTAAGAACGGTTTTTATATATATAGCAGTGATTCTAAGCCACTGTGCCATTTGACTTTTTGTGCCACTAAATATTTTTTTAATTATTATATTTAATTTATCTTTTCGTGGATAAATCGATATAACAAAAACTTGATTAGGGTCGCATTCCATTTGTGATAAACGATACATTTATATATGAATTAACTATGAGTGAAGCGGAAAAACTAATTTTGCTTTGTAATAATCGAGATTTCATTTCAAATAGATTTGTAAAATTCTTTTAAACTTATTTATTGTTATTTTGCCATAAATTTTCGAAGTGTTTAAGGGGACATGATACGATTTACGCAAATATTTTTAATTTATGTTAAACAGATTTTGTGCTCAAAATTTCATAAAAAGCTAGCCATTTAATTTTTTAAGGAAAATTTTTAAAACTTGTGAAGGGATTTTAAAATACTACTTCTGCAAAAATTTACGTACATGCCTGAAATTTGATTAACAAGTACGTCAAACTATGTATAACAAAAATTGGTATGGGTTTTGTGATAACATGATTGGTATCCGTACAATATTTCTTTTTATGAATGCTTATTGAAAATTCCTTAAAAAATTTATAAATTCTGAGTTCAATTATTTTTTAAAAAATAAGTATTCCTTTGATTCAAAAATGCATACCAACTTTTGTTACATGTACTATTGGCAATGGGTAGAAAAAAATTCAAAGCATTAGCACAATAGAAAAAAAGCTTTAGCATTTTTAATGAAGACAAACTGGTTATTTAATCTTTCTGAGATAAGTAAGTTTAAAGTTTTGATTTGCCATAGGAATGTGAGTAAAAATTAATGTAAAAGCTATCATAATTCGGAGTTTCTTAAGTTTAGAGCTTTTAAATTTTGTGCGGCTATAGAAAAGAATATAAAGAATAATTTAGGATCCCAAAATTATTTTTGATTTTTTTTTTACCTATTTTTGTCATTGGAATCGTACTGTGACCCCTTAAAGTGTACCACAACAACAAAAAATTAAGAATTACTGTGTTATATAGTATTCTATAACTTCAATTATTGAAGTTCCTCAGCTTGCATTTCTCCACAGAAAAGTTATATGACCAAATTCTCAACAGTTTTTTATGCTTGAAAAAATCAGTTGTATCAGATTACTAAATTTTATTATAGGTCTGGGCTATCCTTATTCGTCTGGCCATTTCGATTTCTACGTAAATGGTGGGTCTAAGCAGCCAGGTTGCAGGGAGATGAATGAATTTTTATTTGAAATGACAGCGTCAGAACTGAGAAGCTCAATCAACTTTCTTTTTGGTCCTGTTGTTTCGGGAAGTATGTTTTAATTATTATAAATAATTTTTATGATATTTAGCTTATTTTTTTTATACCCGAAATCTGCATGGATATAAATGTGTTTTTCCGAATTCTAATAAATTCAAAATTACATTGATGTAATAAAACAATTTTTACTCTTAACTTTTTAAAATTTATATATCTCAAAACAGAAAACTTTTTAATACTGTAATGGGAATTTAGTACTTTGTTCGCTTCTTTGTCGAAACGGTATTAGGAAAATAAAGATTATTTGCGGGCCAAGAAGGACTAGAATCTTTCAAAAGTTGTTGTTGCTAATGCTACCTGAATGACGGTGTCAGATAGAGGCCCACGAAATTCATCGGGGAAGGAGCTGGTTGTACGTCTGGCGTTAGCTTTGAACACTATGCAAGTTACAGTACGATTTTACTCGCTTCCACCTCAATTTTGTGGTATAACACCCTGCGGGTGGTCAGCATCCTCCCACCTCTCTTCTCCTTCCACCAACATCTCGAGAGAATTAGCAGCTCGAAGGCTACTTAAAGAGCCCATATACCGCAAAAGCACGACACATTTACAAACATCCAAGCCTTCTCTAGGATTCGAACCCAGGCCCTACGGCACAGCAGTCAGACACTTTCAATAATTGTAAATGAATAGCAGAGACCTAGGTGAAAAAAAAGTTGTTACTATAAGTTCAGAAAGTTCTAAGTGATATATTTGTCGTCACACACACACGCACAAGCTAAAAGATACTTAGTAGGCATTTTCCAGACAATATACGGACGATGGAAATTTGGGCGTCAAAGCTTGACAGAGAAAATGCCTTACATTGTTCCAATGCATTATTTGACTGTGGGTTTGCATTGATATGAGGATATTACGTGTGTTAATTGTTCCTTCTTAATTAAACTGTAATAATTATACTGGAGTTCTAGAATACTTCCAGAATTCACTCCGAAAAAAAAATTTATTAAATCCGCGGCTATATCCTGTATTTGAAAAGCAATTAACGTAACAATACGGGGGTGAATTGCGTAAAATTTGCAGCAAGTGAGATCGTCAATGCAATATATAAAATTCTCGTGCCACAGTGTTTGTAACCAAACTAATTCGAAACGTCTAGACCGATTCTTATGAAATTTTGTGCGTATATTCAGTAGGTCTGAGAATAGAACGTAAACTGCTTTTCATTTAGATATTGCAATTAGTTGAAAAGATATTAATTAAAAACCTTAAAACACGTAATTGTTTTACCCCTGTGTGTTGTTTATTCGGCCGAGCGTCATTTTAATTTCAGCGGAGTGAAAAGTGACTTTTTATACGTTTTAAAATAGCAATCTAATTGTTTCTATAAAACTCAGACAAAAAAAATTACAGAAGCGGAAATATCATTTATTTTACCACGATACGGTATAATTTTTTTTACAATATAATAATATTTGTATTTTATATTTGTATTGTTTTAAATGAGTCAAAATTGATGCTTTTTGAAAATGATTTCTGAATTGTTGCATATGAATTTATTTCCGTGTTATTAAAACGATATTCTACACAAAATAAAGTCATGCTTTTCTCTTTCAGAGTCAGTCATTTAAAAAATAAAATACCCAAAACTTTTTTTACGAATTTTCAAAAAATACTCAAAATTTTAATTAAATATTTAATAACTTTGTCATTTGTAAAGATAATCTCACGAAACTTTTTTTCCGAGTATAGAACAATATTATCTGAGATTTACACGAAGATTGAAACAAATTGCTTAAAAATTATAGATTTAATTTTTTTTTCGATTATTTCAATTTTTGTTAAAATTTATTTATGTAGTATTTTTTTACATTTTTTGTTTAAAAATTACCATTGTTTTCAAACAATGTGTCAAATTTCGAAACTTTAAATTAAAAATTAAGCCCTCAAAAAATTAAAAACTTTAATAAAAAAAACGAGATTTTACGGTAAGCCAAGGCAGGGCGCCGAAAATCGGTTTCAAGCCAAATGTGTGACTTTTCTCTGTTCCACCGTCTAAATCACCCTACTCATGGGTTACACTAGAAAAAGGGGTTTATATAACAAATCAAAATTCACCAAATTTGGCAAGTAAAAAAAAAAAAATGCGAAAGAAAAGTTTATTATTTTTTTCATTTTTTCCTACATATCTTTAATTCAAAAATTCATATATTACTTCCGTTTATAAAACAAAAATATCTAAAATGTTGGCGAAAACTTAATCACTTTTACTCCGTTGTCATTATTTCAAATAAGTTTATTTGCAATACATTAAAAGTATTGCTTTAACTTAATTTTTTTAAAGTAAAGGAGTATTGCGTTTTCTGTAAATCACATTAATCGAAATTTTTCAATCATTATGTATGGATTTCTTAAAATTATTAAAAGTTAACCGTCTGAACTAAAAAAGTTCATACTTTTCTCTTTTAAAATCAGTGATTTAATAAATTAAATAAACAAAAACTTTTTTCACAGTGCTGAAACTGTGTAAAATTATCATCTGGGATGAATGCACTACGGCACACAAACATTCACTTGAGGCGTTGAACAGGGCATTGAAAGACATAAAAAACAACGACAAACTATGTGGTGGCACTCTGTTATTCCTTTCAGGTTATTTCAGGCAAACACTTCCCGTCATTCCACGTTCAACGTACGCTGATGAGATAACGCTTGCTTGAAATCATTGCCACTGTGTCGTAATGTTGAAAAAGTAAATATGCAACTGAAAGTAAATATGCGCGTTCAAATGCTTCAAGATCCATCCACTGAAACATTCTCAAATTAGCTGTTAGATATCGGCGGTGGAAAAGTAGGTGTACGTGAATATATATATACTGGATGCATAAAATTGCAGACCGATTTCTACCCAATCTTTAACTTGCAAAATGCTCTTCTCATTGACCAGATTTCCCGATATACACACACAATACTTGAATCATGAGTAGCTGGCAGAAAGAGCAATTTTGGAAGCAAAAATTGTGAACGTTAACGATTTGAATTTCAAGATACAACAGTTGTTGCCAGGGGACTTGATGCCATACAAATCTATGGATACAGTTTGCGATATCAACGACGCTGTAAATTATCCAGCAGTTTTAACTTATTGGATTTGCCAGGCATGCCACCGTATCATTTACAACTGAAGTTGGATATCCGGTTATTTTGCTTCGTAATTTGAACCCACCTCTCCTGTGCAACGGCACGCGATTAGTCATTAAACAAGATATCAATCATTGGCATGGCCAAGTAAATTTAGCGCGTTTTTCACATGTTGTATTTTACAATAATGCAACTAATGAACTTTTTACTAACAGAAAATAGTACTATACTGAAAAAAAAATTTAATTGTTTTTTTTTAATTTTTAAAAAAATAAATTTAAAAATTATTAAATTTAAATATGATTCGGCTCATCTAGGGCACAAATGCGACCAAATGCCGAAAACCCGAGGTCAATTGGTTGCTTATTGGCTGAGAAAAAAGTACGACAAAACATGGAACGAAGACGGAGACGAAATTTGCGTCCTAATAGCGTTTTTTTTTACAATACGTGAAAAACGCGCTAAAAACTGATGAAAAACGTTGTCGAAGCCAGCATTTTTAATGGCAAGTTCCGAGGAGAAGATGTATTACTACTATGAATCCGTATTATTCTCAGAGATATGTCAATTGAATTCAAACGGATTCAATTTCCAATTAGATTGGCATTCGCAATGACAGTCAATAAGTCTCAAGGCCAAACGATGTCTGTTCGAGGCTTTGATTTTTGCTCACCGTGTTTTTCACACGACAATACGTGGCATGTTCTCGAGTGGCTAAACCATCCAGTATGTTTGTTTGGCTAAAGATATAGTCTCACTAAAAATAATTAAAAGTAAAAAAACTTTTCTAAAAAAACAAGCTTTTATTTAAACGCGCTAAAAAGAATAAAATAATCTTTTTCTTTAAAACATTTTACTATCAACTTATAACGTCATTACACAATTTATATGATATAAAAGCTTGTCGCAAGATTTAAGCACTCGTATGTTCTTAGACTGAATTTTTTAAAAATTAAAATCAATCAGATCAAGTTATTTAATTTACTTGTTTATCTACACAGGTAAATCTCGCGACAAGCTTTTATATCATATAAATTGTGTAATGACGTTATAAGTTGATAGTAAAAAAAATTTAAGCTTTTTTTACTATCAACTTATACTTTACAACACTTACAACTTATACTTTACTATCAACATTATACAGGAAAAGTTAATTTTATGCTTTTTAGTGTGTTTAAATAAAAGCTTGTTTTTTTGCCTTTAATTTATTTTTTACTTTTTAGTTACCACTAGACAGGTTTCTCAGTCTATTCATCTCATTCAGCGCATCATTGTTGCAAGGTCGTTTGCCGGTGAATTTCGAACAGTCTATCAGAGGACTTTAACTGAAGCAATTTTCGCAAAAAGAATATTAGACAAAAAACACAATTTTTTTTTTTTTAAATCCGTAATTTTTAAACAATTTTTTAAATTTTTGTACAGATCTCGGATACTATTGCTCTACACACGGAAAAAAGGTTTCGTGAGATTATCTTCATAAATGACGAAATTATTAAATGTTTAATTAAAATTTTGAGTATTTTTTGAAAAAATCTTTAAAAAAAAAGGTTTTTAACATTTTATTTCTTAAATGACTGATTCTAAAAGAACAAAGAATGAGCTGTTTTAGTACGGAATGTGGATTCATTTAAACGAAAAAAAAAATTCATGCGCAACAATTTAAACGTCATTTTCATATAAACGTATCAATTTTGAATCATTTTTTTAAAAAAAATCATAAAAAACACAAGTATTATTTTGTAAAAAAAAAAAAATTACCGTATCATGGCGAAATAAACGATCTTTCCGATTCTGTAATTATTTTTTTTTTGTCTGAGTTTAAAAAAAACAATTAGATTGCTGTTTTAAAAACGTCAAAACTGAAAAAAAAAATCCGTTGTAAGTTCTTTATTTTGCGTCACCGAGTATAGCGGAATAAACAGCGCACAGGGGTAAAACAGTTGGGCGTTTTAAGGTTTTTAATTAATATCTTTTAAGCATTGCAATATCGGAATACAAATGGTCAAAACATGCGTTGTCATCCAAACTAAGCGTTTATACAAAATTTCAGCTCATTCGTTTGAAGGTATCAGCTTCAAAAATGAGTTTCAAGATTCCACCGAACAAATTACATACACTTGCCTCCGAAAGTCTGCGTACAGGCAATCATCTTACGTGTTTATGCTGCAATTACTATTAAAATATCGCTTTAGAAAATCAAGATAGCGCTGTCAGGGATTCTTCAAAATTTACTTATTCTAACAGCACAACAAATATCACCTTAACATAAAAAAACAAGAGTGGCCCCCATCAAATCATCACCAACCATCCGCGTCAAAAGTCTGCGTACACTTACAAAATAGAGCTTTTTAAGACCTTTCATTTTAAAATAATTGCAGTAAATCATGTATTTAAGTAATTATAAGCGTATTTTACAATTTATTTAGGATTTGAGATTTAAAAACTTTTGTGGTTCCATGGCAGGCAACAGAATAGAGATCGATATATTATTGAAAGAAAAATCATCAGAAATCTTCAGAAAAGGGGGAAATTTTTAAAGAAATTGCTGAAACTGTTCATAGGAAACATTCATTGATTCAAAAAGAGTTCATAAACTACAAATCAACTAAAATTTTAACGTCCACGCCAAGATCCGGCCGCCCGTCTGCAGTGTCACCTCGAGAATCTTGCTTTGTAATACGCTCTATAAAAATAAATCTAAGACTATAAGCTTCACAAATAGCTAAAAGTGTAGCTGAGATCTTGCACATAAATGTGACTTTAACCAGAATTCAAAGCGAACTGAAAAAGGTGACTATCATGGCCGAGTTGCACTAAAGAAGCCATTCATCTCTCGAGTGAAAAGAGCTAAGAGAATGAATGACCTTTGCCAAAAAACATCTAAATAAAACACATGATTATTCGAAAAATGTAACATATTCAATTGAAAATATTTTTTTGTAATTTGGCATCAAAAACAACAAAAATATGCCTGTAAAAATTCCTGGACAGATCTTAAGAAAGAGAATCCTTTTTCGACTATCAAATATGGCGAAGGAGGCATAATGTTTGGGGGTGCATTGGAAGTCTTTCGGCTAATAATCTGGAATTTATTGAATCAGCAATGTACGAAATTGATTACTTTAACTTATTGAAGTAAAGTATCAGGGAAAGTGCCGAGAAATTTGTGGTGAGTGATGATTTTTACTTTGAGTGGTACAAAGGTACCGAGCAAATTACCCCCATTGTGAAGACGTGGCTGTTCTGGCATGTCCCAAGCCAATCCCGTAGGCCGTCCTAGTCCCCAGACCTAAGCACAATACAGCATTTATGGGATTTACTCGAGTGAATAATGAGGGAAAATGTAATAACATCCAAGAAAATGGTCAAAACTGCCATAGTAGAAGAATGGAACAAAATATCCACAGATGAGACAACTAAGCTAGTTAAATACCTGCCAAATATTATGAAAGAGTTGTAGAAAGAACGGAATGGCTTAAAAAGTATAAACTTTTAGTTACAATCCATTATTCTAAAGGTTTTTTCAAGTGTACGCAGACTTTTGACGCACACGATTTGTGTCGTTCTGAAGTTATAGATATTTGTATTATTTTATGTAATATTCAGGTGATTGTTGCTTATACTATTTGAACTAACGACGTTAGATGAATCAATAATAAACAGTGTTGATTCAGAAAGATTTCATTTAATTAGCGATTTTTACATTAATATGAAAGATGATCGCCTGTACGCAGACTTTCGGAGGCAAGTGTACATACATACATTGCAAGTTAAATAAAAGCTTGTGACGATATCGTACACTCCATTGCATTAAGAGACTGATAATGTTATTTTTAGCTGTCATAATTTGTGATAGAGATGCAATGTGAAATTTATTAGTTAAAATAATAAAAGTACAAAGAATTCAAAAAATGAATGTTTGGTGTTTTGTTACTTTTATTGGCCGTCATCGTTCACACTCCATTCCTCTTTCAGTCATATACCACATTCGCAAACACTTACAGTGAGTTAGTTATTTCTTATTTGACTATCAAAATATTCACTAGAAATAATTTATGTGGTAAAACAACGTTTTCCGGGTCAGCTAGTTAAATATATAGGATTAAAAGAATGGTAATCCATCTAAACTTACTGGAAATTATACGGCTTACTTACATAAGAAGACATCTTTATTTATAAATTCAGAGATTATGTTCACGTGGGCGTCGAGTCGAAACTGATCATGGTAAAGAGATTTTGTACGCTGAAACGAGGCAGTGTGTGCCTTTTCAATAATATTTTTAGCGCGTTTTTCACGTAGTGTAAAAAAAGCGCTTTTAGGACGCAAATTTCGTCTTCGTCTTCGTTCCATATTTTGTCGTACCTTTTTCTCAGCCAATAATTAACCGATTGACTCGGGTTTCGGCATTTGGTCGCATTTGTGCCCTAGATGAGCCGAATCAAATTTAAATTTAATAATTTTAAAAAAAAAATTTAATTTTTTTTAAAGAAAATTTTTTTAAAGTATAGTACTATTTTCTGTTAGTAAAAAGTTCAATAGTTGCATTATTGTAAAATACATGTGAAAAACGCGCTAAAATTACTTGGCCATGCCAATGATTGATATCTTGTTTTTTAATTTCTCATATCTCTTATCCAGTGTTGAAACAATTTTTTGGCACACTTTGCGTTTTAGCTCAGCTACCAAACCTTGTAGGACTTCTATTCTTGCACAATGTGATAAGCCTTTAAAAGGACGATGCTCGTTTCTTCCGTATAGAATAGGTGATTTTAAAAAATTAACCAATGAATTTCTGAAAATAACTCTAAAAAGTGTCGAATTCCAATTTCGTTAATTTTTTTACTACTTCCATCTAAAGATATATATATATGGATTCAAATCACGCTCTGTTCACACAAATTAGCAGATTTCACATATTTTTTTTTAAAAAAATGCGATTAATGTATGTATTTCCTTTTTTTTCCATTCACAAATGGAAATCGTTAATTTGCAAAGCATAGCTCTGGAACAGTGGTTCTCAAACACTGTGGGGAGGCACTTTTGGTGTGCCACCAAATTTTCTTATTATTATTAAATATACTCTTAGAAAAAAAAATTAAAAATCCAGAATAACTTGGCAGTTTTATAGAAATAAACTTTTTATAGAATTTTATTGACCATTTGACAACACTAGAGGTGAGGTTATTCATTACTTCCAAATTTTAATGTGTAAAAAAATTGATTTTGTTTGTAATCCATTTGTGATAAGAGATAAATCGGTATATGAATCAACTTTGAAAGAAGAGGAAAAACTAATTGCGCTCTGTAATAATTGAGATTTCATTTGAAAACATTCGAAGAGTTTATAAAATCATGTTTGGTTAAAATTAGTAGCGATTATTGCATAATACCCAAAGAAGTTTTCAAAACTTACTGCAGTTTTCTATATCTACACTGCTGGCCACCGTAAAGCAACACCCTGAAGGAATCACGCAAATAACATGAAATTTACAACATACATTAGTGGAGGTGAGATATGCAAATGATTAGAATTTCAGCTCAGACTCACATCTCGCACGCCTGTGGCGCCACCTCAAAGCGCTATTTAAGACTTGGAGATTTCGACGATTTCAAGTTTGGCGATTGTGTTTTTCTTGTGGTTTTTTTCAAAAAACGATCCGTTATGTCTCGTATAAAACAGCGATCAGCTTTTGATCAAGTATCCGAGTTCGACAGAGGAAGGATAGTGGACTACCGAGATTGTGGATTATCTTTCAAGGAAATCGGTAGTCGTGTTGGACGAAACCAAACAACTATAATGTGGATATGTGACCATTGGATGAAGGAGGGTACGTCAGACCAACGTGGTCGATCGCATCCACCTCAGTGCACTACTTCATGGGAGGACAGGCAAATTGTGCGCATGGCAGTGACGGATCGCTCAGTCACATCACGAACCATAGCACAGCACATTAAGTCTGTAACGCATCATTCAGTGTCTACGCGTACCATTCGACGCCGTTTACAGCAGAGTGGTCTGTCCGCAAGACGTCCATTGCTTGGTCTACCCTTGACGCAGAAGCACAGACGTCTCCGCCGCCAATTTTGCGATGAAAGAAGGATGTGGGTGGCAGAATGGAATGAGTTGTCTTTACTGACGAGTCACGCATCTGTCTGCAACACCACGATGGTCGGATTCGAGTCTGGAGACAACGTGGAGAGAGGATGCTGAACAGCTGTCACCGCCACACTGGTCCTGCACCGGTTTTATGGTATGAGGTGGTATTGGATATCACTCTCGCAGTCCTCTAGTACGCATTGCCGGTACTTTAAATAGCCAGCGTTACATCTCCGAGGTGTTGGAGCCTGTTGTCCTTCCTTACCTTCAGGGCTTGGCCACAGCCATATTTCAACTGGATAATGAGCGACCACACGTGGCATGCATTGTCCAAAGGTTCTTCGTCAATCACCAGATTGAATTGCTTCCTGGCGGCTCGCTCTCCAGATCTTTCGCCGATAGAAAACATGTGGTCCATGGTTGCTCAACGATTGACCCAGATTCAGCCCCAGTTGTCACACTAGATCAACTTTGGCAACGTGTGAAAGCTGCTTGGTTAGCTGCACCCCAAAAAACACATCCAAAGTCTCTTTGAATCAATGCCGAGGCGTGTGGCAGCGGTGATCTCCAACAGTGATCTGTTGGAGATCACCTCAGTACTCTGGCTACTGATTCTAGCAGGAACCACACTTCACAGAAGTCTATAAATTTAATCATTTGATACTTGTTTAACATATTATCTACAAAATAAATTTTGTTATGCTATCTCCTGTTTTTCTTAGTGTTGCATTTACGGTGGCCAGCAGTGTAATTTGCTAGAATTCGTTTTTTCAGCATAACAAATATAAAAATGAAAAAAAGATCGAACTTTTAAATATAGATGACAAAATGAGATTGACATTATCATTTTTACAACCAAATATAAACGAAATCATCAAAAATCCTCCAGCTCAAATTTTGAATTAAATGTATTCTTACAATTAATTTGTAATTTACTACTGGATAAACATTTTGTCGTCTTTGTCGTACACATTATTTTATTAAACATTGAAAATTATTATCAAAAATTTCTTGCATAGTTTATTTTAGATAAGTAAAATTCTTTTAAACTTATTTTATGGTTAGTGTGAGAAAATTTTGAGATCGTTAAAAGTGTACCGCAAAGCATGTGTTCGCTACTTTCCTTGATTGTAGAATTTTGTTTTTTAAAATTTACCCTTACGAAAAGAAGTAATATACGAGCTAGCTTATCAAATAAAAATTTGTATAGACTAACTTTTTATGGTTTCTACCGCTATCAGTGTAACTATTTTTTGTGATCAATTACATTAAAAACATGAGTTCGCAGTAACCGACCACAGTCTCATGCATTGCTTTCGTCGACTCCTGATGGAACTGAAACCCCACCTTTTAACGAGGTTGATGTACGTTAATATCTCGAGACTCAAAGTTATAACGTTGGCATGGTGTGGAAATTTGGAGAGTTTGGTACCAGCTCAAGCATTGGTTAACCGAGGCTTGAATTTATTTTCTTTGCAAGTAGCTCTTGCGCCGCTTAAGGGTGTAACGTTAATGAGCAATCGGTCAAATATTCTAAAACATTCTTTGATTCTTATCCGAATTCCATTTTCTCCAAATAGGTTCGAATTAAATATATCTGGTGATGATGACGACGGCCATGTGAATTTTTCTGTATATTTTATGAGGTGTATATTTACTGTGTATTTTAGGGTGTTGCCGAATTCGACCAACGAATTCAGAGAAGGGATAGAAAGCAATGGGCAGACGGCAATTCATCATATAACATGGCGTTGCATACCACGTTTAGTCTGTGCAAATTGCGATAACAGTAGCCGTTTATGCACAATGGTGCATAAGCACACTTTTCGATCGTCGTGCCTAACCCCAATCATGCTACATTTCCAGGAAAGAGGATTGGACCTAGCGTATCTATTGCTTGACCTCCACACTCCCTGCACCTCAATCCCGTGGATTTGTTCTTCTGAGGTCACCTGAAATCGCTTGTGTATGAGACACTGATAGTTTCCGGGAAGGATCTCACTGCTCGGATCGTCATTGATTCGACTGACATCGCCAGCTCACAAGATTTCCGACAACCCATCGTTCATCGGTGTTGGCTGCGCTATGGCCTATGTGGCCAGCAACTTCAAACAATCCTGTGACAATCACTTGCCGTTGGATTTCTGGCTACAAACTGCGATGTTATCGTATTGTAAATGTGCTACACATCTAATGAATGTATTTTGTACCTCTTATTGTCCCGTTTTCCTATCACTCGACTTCCCACTCTTCATAACTGTTTTTGCGAACAGCTCCGACTAAACGTGGTTTTCGACCCAATGTCCTATGTTGATTTGTCATCCCTAATCTCCCTACTATTACCCTCCTGAATTTGTCAGTTAAATTCGGCAACACCCTGTATAAATTAAAAAAATAGCATGACTTTTATATAAATCACATTTTAACTAACTTTGTCAATATTTTTCAGCTGTTGAGGACTTTGATAAGTATTTCGCTTGCAACCATTACAGGGCAGTGGAAATTTTCTTAGCGAGTATCGAGAATGAATCTTGTGAGTTTTCGGCCTTCGAGTGCTCCAGTTGGAGCCGCTATTTATCTGGCGAATGTGATGATCATGACGTTGCTGTTATGGGATACAGAGCTGATGTGTTCAAGGAACTGACCAGAGACTCGTTCCGGATGAAGTTTTATTTAAAAACGGGTAGTGTTTCCCCTTTTTGCTTATAAGGAATCTTATAATAATTATATATATATATATATATATATATATATATATATCAGTTTATCCAGATGTGTGCTGATGCAGTCTTTCCATTATCGGAATTCTGTCAAATCTTCAAATCAACAAAGTTAATATACGATATAATGGGATACAGCAAAAATTTGACAATATTTATATGAAAAACGATTTTATACTTGCAAGCCTTTTTAGAAAAACTTGAGATAGAGTTTTGAGGAATATTATTAAAGGCATCAAAACCTGTTATAAATATGGAATCGAAAATGTCTTGTAAATATATATTTTGATGTAATTTTTCAGAAACAACATTGTAAGAAAAAGTGAGATCAAAATTGATTTTTATTTAGTTAAGCTCCTTGGAGAATTTTCAATAAGTGGATTAAATGGTATTTATAAATTTAAAGGGATGTTATACAAAAACAAGAATTATTTGATTTTTCATTATTTGTTTTAATGCCTATTTTTTTTTAAAAAAAAATTGCCACTGAACCCTGTGCATTGAAGCAGAATTAGGAACCGATCAATTCAATTGTATAAAAGAATGCATGATGGTGTATGGGTTCAACACAGCTTTGCAAACTTTCATGACACAGATGTAGTACACCTAGACTATTGGAAATCACATAGGAATGTATGATTGGAAACGATTCTCTTGCGCTGTAATGAAGACGCACAACAGAATAAAGACAAGACAAGAATACGAGGAGAAAATGTATTTATTATTCTTCGTAAGCAAAAATGCTGGGACGTCTTTGGCTGGTGCACGCGATAAATGGCACAAAGTAAATTGAAGCATAATATGATGGTGCATGCGCAAAAGTGGTTTTAGATAGAACATTACGCGAACGCTGAGCTCTCTGATATGTATCTGACATACAGGACCGCTGGTTGCAATGGACGTTCTGCACATCGGTTGTACGCTTACCGTTACCCCAGGAGGCAAACTCCCAGTCAAGTCTTATTTGCACGACTGTCATAGAAAGTCCGATAGCGAATCCTTCATCGGGGAAAAGCAGGAAGGTGAGGTGTAAGAACACCAAACAACGAAGAGACTGTGCTGTATCTTGCACAAAACAATCCAGGTACCAGTATGTGGGCTATCTATCGCCAGTCATGTCAGGATTTCTTGCATGAACGTGTGGCGGATCCCGAATACAAATGACATGTACCCATATTACCCTGACATGCACCCGTATTGTCCCTTTAATCTTTCTTTTTTTAAAAATTTTTTTGCTGTTCTAAAGGGAATAAACATGTTTTCTCCTCTTATTCGTGTCTTGTCTTTCTTGTGCTTTGTGTCGTCTCCATTGTTCCAGGTAAGTGTGTGACGGATCTATCTTTTCGAGCAAAATTTCATTCTTTTTAAATATTTATATGGTTGTCAACAATTTATTTATTTATTTTTATTTTTGAGTCTGACTAAAGAATACTTCTTTTCCAGTCCGCACTTAGTTATTTTAACAAAATCTGGAAAATGTTAATATTTCTTAAAAACATATGATTCAAAATAGGGTGGTGTGTATTTTTTTCCTTCTTTCCTTCTTGGCCATAGTTATTAGTTCCGCCTCACTTAAAAGTTCCCCAATATCTTCTAATACCGTGTGTTTTAATATATCTTTGATACTAAAAAAAAACTAAAAATGTAAAGAAAAGAAAAATCATAATGCACACAAAAAGCATCGATATAGTACAATGCTTCTAGTAAACGAACCTATTTACTGTCAAATATATTTTGAAACATATAAGAAAGTTCAAGGTAGTGTGACAGTTTCTAGATATTGAAAATCTAAGCAACATCCCAGATGTTACTTCCAGCTGCTGGCATAAAAACAAAGCTGAATGATGCCATTTTTTTTTCCCACGAGTACTTCTAAGAACGCAACGTATTCAAAGTATTCCAAGCTCTTTTGGGATATCTTTCTGTAAGTAAAAAAGAAACTTCTATATGTTATTAGGTATAAAATGGAACTGATTAAAAAATTGATAAGTTTGCTTCCATCGCATAAAGAACAAAGTAGTTTTTATGGGAATTAATAATATGCTTTATATTACTTTTTCTAATTAGTAATTTGCACCAGATCATTCCAATATACACTGCTGTTTGTAAAAAATGCAATACCATGAAGGAATCATCAGAATTAAATTAACTTTACAGCAAATATCAATTATAGGATGTTACGTAAAATAGTAAAGTTTCAGAGCTACCGCGCATACGCGGCTTGCGCAGTGCCCTCTGAATTGATGCTGAAAGCGTATTAATAGCGGGTAGTAGCGGGATGTTGAAAATAGTTAATAATTATTTGTTAGTGGCGAACGTTTATTGAGACCTAAGTTCGCCTCCAAAACGAAATAAGGGGGAATTCTAACAACTTACGGAGTTTGAATAGGGTGAATTGTCGGCCTTCGAGAAGGAAGATTTTCTTATCGCGCAATAAGAGCTCGTGCGCAGCAGAACAGTTCCACAATGATACGAATTTGGAAGCAGTGGACCGACTAGCACCGAACAACTCGAAAAACTGGAAGTGGACGACGGAAGTTGACGTCAGCGAGTGACGATCCACACCTGCTCCGCATGGCGGTGAACAGCTTCCTCCAGGCATGTTGGTCTACTGCTACAGGTGCACTAATGTCTGCTTCGTCAATTCGTCGACGTCTGCGGCACCGTGGATTGCGTGCAAGGATGATTCCTGATATGCGATATTACGTAGAGTGCTACAGAGACAAGAATTGCATTAAGTCATTTATTTATTTAGTTTTTATTTAACAACATTGAATGGGAATATTTATATTTCATGTTGTTTATTTCTTATTTTAATAAATATGTTTTAAAAATACATATTATGTGTACAATTTTAATTTTTTTTTTATTTAGGTTGAAGAAATAGTATTTGAGGTTGTTTATTTTTTGTTAATAAATAACTTTAACTGATGCGAAATTAATAAATAATAAAACTGTAAATATATATTATTGACCTCTACTCTCTAGCTCTGCGTGCATTATCGCGGGAATTGAATAGTTTCAAATATGCCCTGCTGTGTGTCATGCTGAATCATATTGATAGATTAGTTTGGCAAGCCACAGCTAAAAGGTTACCTACCCCTGCTGTAGAGTACTTTTGTGAAAAAGTTATTAAAAGTACTAAAATTGTCTGAATTGTAAAAAAAAAATGTATATTGCAATAAAAATTGAAGTAAGAGTAAGAAGTTTAGATTAAAATCTAAAATTAAATCGGACAAATTTATCATTTTTTTAACAAATTAAATTTCAAAATATACTAAATTACTTATTTTATAAAACAATGGTATTTGCGAGTGTTATAAACAGTAAGTTAATAATAGAATATTGCAACTTGATTTATAATTCAGAAATAGAAAATTAATTATTTAAAAGCCATTTCATACCAATAGCTAATAATTGCAACCGTTTCAATGTTTTTTTCTCTATTGGTTAAATGGAAGCAATTTTATGCTGATTTTTTTCTTAAACTTTGTAAATTTTTACTCTCTTACCTGGATACTTCCTAATGTTGTAAGACAGCGTTTCTCAAACTGGGGGGCGCGAGCATATTGAAAGGTAGAAAAAATATTATTTAAAAAAATATTAATTCGAAAACAAAAGATTATTTTAAAAAATTAAAAGTAAACAAACAAAATACATTCTGACGTAATAAAAAATAAAATACACATTTAAACTGATATATTACACTTATAAATGCATCAGTGCTACACAATTTATCTTATTTTTAATTTAACAATACCAAGTTAAGAACAAGTTTAATAGTTACCATGCCCCACGGGATTGTGATATATAAAATTATGTACAAAAATTAACACTTATCTTGTTAATTTGTAAGGTTTATAATTAATTTCTTAACTGCCGATTAAAAGTTACGCGATTCGCTTTCCAATGCCAACCGTTTTCCACGTAGGCACATGCATGTGATGTAATGGGGGTGGGGGGCGGGAGATATATAGAAGCAAATAATATGAAATAAGTAAATTCTTCGCAAACATTGTTAAGATCCTTTTATTGCATTCCAAAGCCTTCGGAATAACTTTATAGATGGCAGTGAACAGAAAATATCGTATTTCAGAAAGACGTCCGAGGAAATTAACACTTTGTCTGAGCGAGACGTTTATATACGCCGGCGGCACTAAACAAACTAAAGTCATGTCGTATTTTTTGAATCAAAGTTTAGTATTATTGAATTGAATATATTGTTATTATGTATGAGGAGAACGCGAAGAAAATTATGAAGGAATATTGGGTCACGAGTGTTGAAACTTTGAGAAGTACTGTAGTAAGACTATACACTGTTTTGAAATTATTGATATCTCAGTCCTAACATCAATTTGATTGCATTGAAAATCATTCTTCTAGCCCTCATCTCTTGATTTGACTTGAATTTCCAAAACGGAAACACAACTATCAACAAAATCCCATACCAACCCCCCCCCCCCGAATCTATTTCCAAAAAAAACAAACATTTTAAGCGGATCTCACCTCAACAGAAGAAATATGTTCTTGCCAAATTTCAACTCTGTCGGGCAAATAGATCAATAATGGGATAACCTAATAGTTCAAAAACGGTACTTTATCAATAATGCCATCGTAACGCCTCTGCAAATCGTATAGAGTCGATTTCCCCAAACCTGCAAACCTGTTCTTAGCACTCTACTGAACGAACAGTTTTTAAGCCTGCAGGTCTAAAAAATGGAACTTTTTATCTAGAACGTTTCCGTAACCACCCTTGACAGTCGAATTCTAAAAAATCCTTTCTTAGTGGAGGTCTCTGCTGAACAAAAGAAACTTTTACCAAATTTCAAACAGGTTGGTCATACATTTCCGGAGATATCATGATCAGCAAGTGAGTCGCTTTTCTCCGAATGATAGATAGATAGAAAACACGAAAACCGAAATGTACTAAACAAACTGTACTGTAATTAATGCTTCACTCTCCTAGCTTCCTAATCCCACTTTGGCCACATCACGCTCTCTCCTCAAAGACGTGCACCGAGTTAAAGTGCAGGATATCCCATGATTCTACACGATGGTCCTTAATGGAATCGAGTTCGAACTCCGTTCGTGACTTACATCGTCAACCAAGAAAATTTCGCTACTTTTAACTTTTTGGCTACCGTGGCTCTAAAACAAATGAGAATTTAATGTTAAAGATTTCTCTTGTTCTTATTATATTACATCATTTTGAAAAATTTTACTCTGATTCGTCGATTTTATATTTTTCTAATGAGTCTACGTTTATTTTTAGTTTTTATGTATATATATTAGAAGTGAGATAGTTGCATCTCTATTGTGGGATTTTTCATTCGTAAGATTATTAAGTAAGCAGCAGAGATTAGAAATGATACCTAGCCAAGGGTGGGTAAATAGCTGCCCACGGGCTACATATGGCCCACTAAGATATTCAGAAAACCAAATACTGAGAAAATGTTTTCTGTGTTTGAGTTGACATATATTTGCAAACAAAGTTTTCTCCTTTGGATGAAGGGAAAAAAGATGCAATATATAGATGCAAGTTCGCTGATATTAACTTGTAGGCTGTAGTGAGAATTTCAACAAGAAATTTCACTCTTGATTTCAAAAAAATTGTAGAAAAGTGTGATGGATTCTTTTGTTTCATTGAATCCAAAATAACATGTCTTTGCAGCTATAAAGGATATGAAATTAGCTTAATTAAATTGAATGAAACTGCCTTATTTAAATCATATTTATTGATTTTTATGGTACAATTTATACATTTTCTGGAAAGCGAACTTAACCAATAAATGCAATTAAAGTGAAAATCGCTTAAGGTATCCGACTGGTTGCGACAACTTTTTTTTTTAAAAAATGGAGATATGAAAATTTTTTTGTTATTTTTAGATTTGTTTAAAACATTTTTAGAAAAATACGCTAAAATTAAGAAGACAAAAAAAGATTATTATTACTAAAATGGTAAAAAATAGGTAAAAATGTACAAAAAATAGCATAAACGGGGCTCATTCTGTACCAAACGTTTATAAACAATATTTTATTTTTTTTTTCGTTCTAATGTGTTGCTATGTTATACATTTTTGAAATGACCTTCAGTCTAAGAGATATTTTCTTCTTTACAAAAAACTAGAGCACTTTATCTCAGTTATTATATGAAATTGCTTAAAAAAAACAGTGATTATATTAACATAAGGGACTGTAAATTTTGAAAAAAAAAACAGTGATTGATAAATCTGAAGGTTAAAACAATTCTACTATTATACAGAACTTAGAGAAAAAATTTCAGTTAATTATTTTCCATTTTTTTTTAGCAATCGTGGGCCCCTTTTGAGTATTTTCAAAAAACACATTCCGAGTAAAATGCGTTTCAAAGTATGACATCTTGCTTAAATTAACGGAATCTACTTTTACTAAAACACTTGTAGTTTTTGTCCTAGTGAACGGAAAATGATAAACTTGGTATTTTTATAAAGCTAATAAGTTGGCGTATTAAAAAAATCATAAAAAATTGTCAATTGTTAGCAAAATACACAATTTTAGAGTAGTCGGATACCTTAACACGAAACCGAAGAGAATGAAATACTTTTCGAGTTAAAAGAATTTTTTTCGCGTTCACAAGGCTATTGCTAAAAAAAACACATATGAATAAAACTAAGTTTATTGGAGTTTACCTTATTTACATAGATATGTACATATGCATTTTTTAAATAAAAATCAATGAAACAAAAACATTCACAAGAAATTTAAAGAAATTGAATACAAGATTTTCAAGTTTTTTGAAAAACAAAATATTTATTGAGTTTGAGAAAATAATCTGATACTTTTCTTTACATTGTTTTTTTAGCATCCATTTGTCAACAAATTGTTTGATATCATCTATTTTGTTGTTCATTTAAGCATTCAAATGTGCGTCTAAATAACTGATCTCATAACATTCATTATTTAGGATGACGTGGGGACAGGCGCTGCATTATTCACTTTGTTTTCGTCACCTTAATCTGCATCAATGGTATTTTTTGAGCTTTGAATAAACTCCAAAACACGCCTTTGTCTGCCATAATTGGGCATGCACACATATTACCTACTGAAATGAGTTCTTCCGATTATACAATAGGACAGTCCAATCCGGCTGGTGTTTTCCGTATTTGTTCATTCCCAGAAGGGGAATCTTTTCATGTTAGGAGGGGAAAAATGTTTGGAAATACATAGTAGTTTATCTGGTCCATACTGATTTTTCCTGTTAATCGAGAGTAGGTAAGAAAGGTCGATTCTGCAGCCGCAGAGAGATTGCCCATGGTCAAGCTGCGATGGTAGAGTTCGAGCTGAGTTGTTTCCTCCTGTTTCTGAGTTGAGTTGCTTTCTCCTGCTTTTGAGTTGAATTGTTTTTCTCCTACTGCTCGGTTAAAATGTTTTTCTCCTACTACTGAGTTGAGTTGTTCCCCCCTGTTGCTGAGTTGAGTTGATTTTCTCCTACTGTTAAGTTGTTTTTTTTTTAAAAATCTATGTAGCGTAGTATATACTCGTAATCAGCGTGAACGGGTTACGATTTACTTTGTCTTAGCTTGTTTGATCTTGATTCTACAAGATGGTGACTGAATTCTATGTCAGAAATTATCTTAGTGCTTAGAGCGGATGGATACGTTGCTTTCAACCACTCAGAGAACATCGCCCAAGTGTAATTCAATCAATATGCTTTAAACCATAAGTTCCCAACTTTTTTTGAACTGGCGCCCCCTTTTCTAGCGAATATTTCGATACTGCCCCCTCCCACTCTAGAGAAATAAGAGTGTACATAATACATGGCGAAAACAAGAGTTAAATTTTTAAAAAAAATATTCTGTTACTAATAGAATATATTTTTTAATTTAATTTTTTTTCTAAAGCCCCGATTTTTTTTTTTTTTTTTTTTTTTTTTTGCTTGTGAATCTGAAATAGCTATTGCCACAAATACATTTAAATGGGTATGGGTATTAAATTATATATTTTAGTCATAGTTAGGATATTGTTGGAAATTAACCGCTACTGAATTTCTTCTTCATTTAAAAGAGTGGAATAAACGTTTTAGCTTACCTGTTATAAAGACAGGCAGGGGTTTTGATGATATGAAGTAATTCATAATAAACTATTTCTTTTAAAATAAATATTAATTGACCTTTAAAGAATCACACGTTAATTCCTGGTCAACATGTTTTATTATGTTTCTTGGATAATATACGTAATGAAATGCAGTGGATGAAATATTTTCCAATTGCTCACAAAGACGACACGTGCACTACAGAAATTAAAATGCACTATATCATTCAAATTAATATAGGTCTGAATGTAATGTGATCTTTAAGTTTTTCATCCACTCTGGAACTACCTAAATATGTGAATTTTCGTACAAGTGATATAGAAATAATTTAAATACATACAATCAACATAAAGTAAACAGTATTAAACTTTACTTTTGTTAGTATATTATCAGAGTGTTTTTTAGTCGTTTTTAGATTACATATGATTGTTATTGTTGTTGTTGTCGTGTCCTTCCCACGGGGAAGGAATGAAAGTTGCCATTGCCTGTGAGACAGGTTGGACTTCTTAACGATAGATGGCGACACCACCTATATCCACCTCCACAATTTTGGCATGGAACTGAAGGGGAGGGAAATATTCTCTAGCCCCCTGCACTCGTGATTTCTGCTGCGACCGCCCGCAAGACTTTCGGAGCCACTGATTTAACGAGCACGTACTCCGTCTATACTCGGTGGTATTTAGTGGCATCGGGCATCGAACCCAGGCCCTCCGGTCTAGAGTCCAATGCTCTAACCACTAGGCTACCCACGCCCCCCCCTAATTAATCTGCCCAAGCCCCTCTGTGACATCTCAACGCCCCCTAATTTTCTCTGGGTCTTTTACTGCCCCCTGAAAGCCTCAAACGCCCACAAAGGGGCGTTATCACCCACGTTGAGAACCTATGCTTTAGACCCTTGTCACATCGATGTTCAAGATTCATTTCGTTTGTCAGTATTGCGGTGGGCTGTATTCAACAAGAAAAAATTGGCAATGTCTAAAACACATAGTGAAAAACGAAAGATTGGAATGGCTGTGGAATCTTCTGCAAATAAGAAAGCAAGAAGAGAAGTTTCAAAATTAAGTAACAAAATTAATTAAATTTAATATATAGTGCTTATAATGCCCTTACACTTTTCAAATCATTACTAATTTTGATATTTTCTTATATTATTTTCAGAATGATGGAAAATTTACCGAATATTGCATACCAGAGGGAATATTTCCAACTGGAGATGATGTTTTTGTCTTTGCAAGCCCCTATTATGATTTCGTATCAGTACACATAAGGCGTTTCAAGAAGCACGGAAAATTTTATTATCCAACTACTGAGGGAATAATATTAGTCCCATAATAGATGAAATATATCATGGGTTAAAAGAAAGTGCTGGAATCACAGGAGGAATTACCAAGTGGACTTTTCCCTCCTGAACGACACGTTCAAATAACAAGCGAGAACTTCATTGATTTTACTTTTAAGTGCATTCAATACGGCCCGGATAAAGAACCCATTTTTAAAGAAATCATCTTATCCCGAGAACAGTGGGCTAAAATGATTGAAAAATATGGGGCTTTTGAAAATGCTGTTACAGACAATAAGTTTCAGTGTATGGACTTTTTACCTGCATATAAAAGCTTCTGCGACGGTCCTGTAGAAAATGCATTACTTTTTTCTTTGGACGTTTGGATGCTGGATCAACGATACTTGATTCAAATTTTGAAAAACTCTATTTGTACCTTCCTGAACGAAAAAAGACTGAAACAACCTTAGACACTCGCTGAGGAGTTATGGGGAAATCGACATGAAACATTTAATTCAAATTTTTGTCTTTTGAAGCTAATGAGGTTGCTGAATGTTTTTATAATAATCTTTTTGAAAATGAACATTTTTTATTGTTAAAACCTGTAAATTATGTAACTGAAGGATTTTTTGAAAATCTTAGCTTAGATATTATTTAAGAGAAATAAGAGACATGTTATGCCCACCTGATTGTTTTGAATATTATGAGGATTTTGTTTAAAAAATAGTGCATACAAATTTTATAAGTTTCACAAAGTACTTTGTTTCTGTAACTCTGACTAAAATTGTTTATTTATGTATGCTTGATTTGAGTTAATATTTTTTTTATTGTTTCTTAGTTTAATTTATGTTGAAATAGTTCCGCATTTAAAAAATAAATAAGAATATTTTTTAAAGAAATTATATAAGTATGTTTAAGCACAAGTGATATTTTAAATATATTTCATATGAAAGTAAGAAAATCTGAATATGATCATGTTTTTTCCTTTCCCAAAAAGTATAAATTATATAACTATTAATTGTAATAGTCATTCAATCAAATTCTTTTCGTGGTAACAATGTATCAAGATTTAGCAGCGTTTTACGAAAATCCTGAAGTTTCAAGTAGCTTCGGGGTTGTAGAGGCATTATATCCTTTTTTAAAAGGGAAATATAGTAAAAAAGATGTAAAACAATGGTTATCACAGAAAGATGCTTACACTCTTCATAAACCTGTTCTACATAAATTTAAGTTGAATCAAGTATTTTTAAGTGATATTTATGGTCAGTTTCAAACAGATTTAGTAGATATGCAATCTTTAACATAATTTAATAAAGGTTATAAGTATATTTGTTAACTTGCATTGATATATTTTCAAAATTTACTTGAGCAATTCCTCTGAAAGATAAATTTGGAAAAAGTGTAAAAAGTCTGCACTGAAAATCCTTTTTAAAGAAAGGAAGCCTAAAGTGTTGCAAACAGATGCCGGTAAGGAATTTTTAAATAAAATAGTTCAAAAGTATTTGAAAAATATGAACGTTAATTTTTTTTCTACAAATAACAAAACTAAAGCTAGCGTTGTTGAAAGGTTTAATCGGACTTTAAGAAGAAAAATGTGGAAGTATTTTGCTGCATTTAACACTAAAAATTACATCAATGTCATTGAGAAATTAATGCTTAGTTATAATCACTCCTATCACCTTTCAATTACAATAGAGCCTGCTTCTGTAAGTAGGCATAACAGGAGGCAAGTATTAAATAATTTATATGGTGATCTAAGAAATGAGAAACCTAAAGCCCTTAAATTTAAAATTAGTGATGTTGTGCGCATTAATAAGCAAAAACTTCACTTTGAAAAAGGATACGAACAAAACTGGAGAAGAGAACTTTTCACAGTTTATGAAATCGTGCAAAGAACTCCGATCACTTATAGATTAAAAGATTTACAAGGTAAAGAGATTAAAGGTACTTATTACGAAGCAGAATTACAAAAAGTTGTCGACTCTGGTTTCTATCCTGTAGAGAATGTTATCAAACAAAGAAAAAGGCAAGGAATCACTGAATATTTCGTTAAATATCTGGGCTATCCTGAAAAGTTTAATGATTGGGTGACTGATATTCAAAAAGTATAAATAGTTAAACTTTTTTTATTATAGACTCATTTTCAAAATGTCTTTCTACTAAAATTACCTTCTGATAGATCTATGCATTTCTTTCCAGAAAACAAAATATCACATTTCAAAACTCAATTACCCTCTTCTGTTTATTTAAATGGTGAATGGGAAGTGGGATTGTCTGAAATCATCTACCCTCATTCTTGGATTAACGTAAATAAAACTAGCAATTATTTTCGATACAAAGTGGGATGACAGTAATATCTCTTCAACTATTAAGCAAACAATTGATGTGGGTTGTTATGAAACAATGTTTGATATTATATCAGCCATTCAGCTTGCTTTACCCAAAATTCCTAGTCCATTCACAATAAATTACGATGAAGCATCGAAACGGGTGAAAATTATTGCGATTCAAAATAGTATTCTTCATTTCATGAATTTAGGTAAATTGTTAGGATTCAAACGCAATGCAATCATAACGGGTAACATGAAAAGCGAATTCGTTTCTGATGCATGGTCTAATTTTTCGGTTTTTATGTTTACTCCGATCTAATTTCACTTCAAATTGTGGGAGATACACGAGCTCACTTATTGCGAATCGTTCGAACTAAAGGTCAAGACGGGGAAACGATAAGTCAATATTATGATAGACGTCAATACTTACCTTTAGTGAGGCACTAGTTTCAAACTATTCAAGCTGAACTGAGACTGAATTCAGGTGAT